>CM043118.1:58227301-58504871 GCA_023701765.1 Hylyphantes graminicola | reverse complement strand
TTAAGCATACACTTTCCCAGAAAACACCCTTCAGGAGGACGAAAAAAGAATGCAAGAGGTCAGTACTTGAAGACTTAGTTTTTGCCTTCTAGGCTTAGTAGGATGTTATTTTATTACATCTTTGGTGATGGATCAACAAAACATAAAAAAAAAGCAAGAAGTTAGGAAAATCTGGAATAGCCTATATTCCTGTTATTTTTACACTGAAAGAAATTCTTATGATACGGATCACTGACATAAGTACAAAACAATATGTAGGATAGGTGTCTAACATTGTAAATGTTTATTTTAATAAAAATAAATTTAAATGGGAAATTTAGAACAGTATTTGTAAGGTGGTAAAAAAACGAATACAAATCAACGATGCCTCTACCTGTTTTCTATTTTTGAATTCTTTCGCATTAAGTAAAAAGAAATTTGGCTAATCAAATGGTAACACGTTAGCCTCTTGCGACCTGGTGTACCCATTTAGGGACATTTTTTAAAACCACCCCACAAACAATTAACACGTTTAGGGGGTTCAGTACCCCAAAATCGGTGAAAAAATCAAAACAAAAATTCTTGGCTTAAAATACTATTACAATCTTTATTAATAATGTCACAAAGTATCAAGACGATTGGAAAAATATTTTTGACATTAAAAGCCATTTTAATGTCATGGCTTCGTAAGGAAATGGGTTAACAATAAAAACTTTAAACACGTTTTTCTCATAACTTGATTTTTTAAACTTCGATGTACCTTTTTTCAAAAACTATGTTATGTTTTCTCGTAAACTTTTTTTATATGATGTAATACGTAGTATAGATTAATCTGAGGGTATAAATTTTAATTAAACTTAAGGGAAAAAATTATGGGGCAAAAAAGTGAAAAATTTCATGATTTTTTGATTACTTTAAAACTTATTTTATTAAAAAAAATCTAACAGTTTTTTTAAAAAAAAACTTTTAACCTCAAATTAATATATAAGGTTGGTATAACACACACAGAAAATTTTAAGATGATCTGATCAGTAGTTATTGTGAAAAGTTACATTGCAATTGGCCAATTTAACATTACCGATATACAACATACTGAATCCCCTTAATTAGTTCCGAAATTGACCATATCATTATCGAATCCTTAGTTGTAGAAGGGCCGTCTCTTCTGGGGCCCTTTTAGTAGTGAAAGGGATAAATAAATGGTTTGTTCAACCAAACACTCCAATATTTATTATACCTTCCGAAATTATTTAAAAAAATACCTAACATGGAATTGAGATACTATAGTTACACCTTCAAAGTTCATCGATTTGAGCGGAATTTTAGTCGCACTTTGACGACGGGTGAAATATTTTCAACCACAGTCAAGTGACGATCCGACATTAGAGTAGGCACACAAAACAGATTTTTTTAATGGATACATCATACATGGGGGCTTAGAATAATGTTCACGTGCGGTACCAACGCCTTTAGGTCCCAAGAAATAACTTAAGGTACACTCTTAAAACGAACGAGCGATTTTATCTCAGTCTGATTTTCACTCCTCCAATCTGGAAAATGCACTTCTCCTTTTGGAGTGGATCCTTTGTGCGTTAAACCTCCAACAGGGGTCACTCCAAACGAGTGATTTTAACTCAGTCTGAGTTAATATTCATTCCTTTTCCGTGTCGAAAATGCACTTCTCCTACTGGAGTGGATTTCGTTCTTTTGTTTTAAGAGTGTAGGTTGGTAAGTTTGAATTATCGTCGCACTAGAGCTACACGATTGCTATTGGCGACGAACGTCATAATTCAGAAACACAGTTAAGTGACGAGCCGACACCTGAATCGGCACCCAACGCAACCGTTAAGGGCGACATCGTACACAGCGTTAGGACTTTGAAGGATATTTAACGTGCACTTCCTAACATCCACCCCAGCCGCCAGTCTTTGGTGGCTCCCCAGCCACCAAAGAACAGCTTAAAAAAACCATATAGCCGAGAACTTAAAAGAATTGATGTCTCAACAAGGAAAAAAAACGCATAAATTATGTTGTTTGAGTTGAACTGAGTTATTGTCGCCATAGAGCTTCACAAGAGCTATCCATATAAGTTTGTAACGACCCAATTAAAATCAGTACTAGTACTAAGAGATATTACTATTTGCCTTGTGTTTCTAATGTTTTATAAGACAACATTAGAAACGATAAAAAAATATGCACTTACCAACAAGGATTTTTCTATACAGCACTGGTAAAAAAAACATGGAACCTGAAATGAATTAAAGAGATTAACTTTAACTCTCTGTGGGATAAACGAATTGGCTGAATAGTGTAAACTTGTTTTCACTGCATGAGATTTAAATTCAAATATTTAATTGAAAATGCAATTTTTTAAAAAATATATTTCTCCATGCTTTACATTTGTATCCTTCAGATGTTTAATTAGCGTATAAAACAGTTAATATTACTAAAATTAAACATTTCATTTGCGATTAAATATCATCAATTAATACTCATTTTTGTTAATGGAATTAACGTTGCGCTAGATCTAAACGTGGGATACTGGCAACGAGCTTCTCAATTTAAAACCACAGTCAAGTGACTAGCCTTTCTCCCAACTCAACCTTATACGGACATCGCACATTCTTCGCTGCTTCTTAGATAGATAGAAAAGTGTCAACACTTCTTCAGGTTAGGTTAGGTTAATCTTCATGAATTATCGTCACACTAGAGCTACACGAGGGCTATTGGCTACGGAGTCGTATTTTAGAACCACAGTCAAGGGACGAGCCGACACCTGAATAGGCACCCGACTTAACCGTAAAGGGGGACATCGTACGCAGCGTTAGGACTTGGAAGTATATTTAACGTGCACTCCCTTACAAGGACATTTTTGGCTGCGTGGGCAGTTTATAGGTCGGCAGTTATTTTGGCGATACCCGAACCTGGAACCTTCCGCATACAAGGCGAGTACCTAACCGACTGGACTCCCTAGCCCACTACCAGTTCTAAAACTTAGTAACGTTAACAAATATTCCCGTCTCACACTCGCAGTGCGACGTGCAATGGACGAAAAGTCGAAAAAGGGATTTTTTATTTGAGAATTTTAGTGGTATTTTATTGATGCAGGATAGTCATGGTTTCGTAAACGGTATTTTGAAATACAAAAGTAATTTTGATAAAATTATTAGAACCACTTAAAGTAAGATTTTATGAAGCGGTAAGAAAAATAGTGTTAAGAAATTAATATAGTTTGGACATTTTAAAAATCTTTGAATATATTTGTTGGTTGAAAATAAACACTAAAATAGGTACTTTTCAGTGCAATTAAATATATATATATATAATTACAATTTATGTAGGGTAGACTGACCAGTGAGTGAACAGGCCCCAGTGAATGATCATTTGGTAAATATAATTAAAAAAATAAGGATTGAAAATCATTCCACTATATGGATTGGCAACACTGACTTCCTCCCATGTAATAGGAAGCTATCTGACAATGGTTGGTTGTCCTGGTCATTATATCCTGGTGTTCATTCACTGGAGAACGTGACGTCTTAAACGTTCATTCACTGGTTATTCAACCCTATTTGTATATGAAGTTTCAAAACCCGTTACCATTTTTCATCTTTAAAGTGACTTACGAAGAATCCCCAACTGACCCCACGTAGGCACCTTGTATATAATGTCTTTCAACTCTATATATTTTTTAGCTGCTAATTGCTCTTACCCTATTTTCGGCGAATATTTAAATGACGCAATATAATAAATTTAAGGAAGTCACGCATTTTTTAAAGAAAATTCACATTATTTTTTTGAGATTTTGATTATAAATTCAAAACAAATTCGAATACGACTAATTTTCACTAAATATACTCTACATAATGCCTGAAACATACTCTAAAAATAGAAGCGCATCGGATAGTATTGGAGGATATACGGATTTTTATACAAAAAAAAAAAAACCATTTTTACCGCACTGTGCGTCTCCCAAAAAGAAAAACCCACTAGTTACCATCAAATAATTATAAAAACTTATTGATAAGTAGGAACATCGATCTGAATCCACGACACTGACTTTTCTGGTGTCGACTCGTCACTTGACTGTGGATCTGAATTACGACGCTTACTGTAGCATTAGCGTAGCTCTAGTGCGAATGCAACTAAGCTAACCAGAAAGATAAAGAACCATCACCTAAATAAAGTCAATACTACTAAAGGGACCTTTCCACTTGTCTTATTTCTAATGTTTTATAGGACAACATTAGAAACATCAAAGAAATGTTGAACTTACCATTGAGGAATGAAGGCCATTGCAGAACTGGTCAAGAACCTGGAATGAAATATCAAAAGGATTAAAATATTAAATTAAAAAGTTGTTCATACTCATACTAATTTCGTCACTTAAGTTTCTTTATGTGCTATCTCACTTTACACAACGGATCAGGTTTACTGTACGGTAACCCTTTTCGAACTTTCCAAAATCGCGCCAAAAGTCCGTATTCTGGTGACTTTTGACATCACGCTCTCTATACTGCGCCAATAAATAATGGTCAGATAGGGTTCCAGAAAACGTCATAGTTGCGAAGTCAAAGAATTAAAATCATCAGTCGAAGTCAGACAGGTTGTCGCAAAAATTATTTATCTCCAAAACCGAAAAAATCGCGCCAAGGATTAACGTACAGTAAATCTGATACGTTGCGCAAAATGAGATAGCACATGTGGGATTTTGTGATGATATACGAGTTGCTTTTCAAAAACAAATTAGTTTTGTTTCCCTGGAAACAATGTTTTTTTTTCAGTCATTTGAATTACTGTTGAATTAGAGCTAAAAAGGCTAAGGCAAGAATTGAAACGAAGAGTTGAATTATCGTCACACTAGAGCTACAGAAAGCGTAATGACAATAGGCGTCGCAAAGTAGAATTACAATAAAGCGACAAATTGAAACATGACAAAATAAAGGAAAGTGACTTTGACAACCAATTATCTTAAACGTGCACTTTAGAAACCCTCAATAAGCAATATCATTAGTCCTAATAAACCTTGAAGTTATTACTTATACGAACTATCAAAAGTTTTATTACTCTTTTATATAACCCACAAATACGCATTTTACAAATTTAATTAAAACTTTAATGCAAAAAGAAATAAATTTTAATATAAAAATATATTTTAATGTGAAAATAAATAAATTTAGTATAAAATTACTCGATTCGGTATTTAAATTCTTAAAATCACACATTTAATCGAAAGCGTAATTACTTAATATAATCACTAAGTAATCCCGGTCTTATCCCAAAGAAATCTAGTTCGAGAATCTTTTCCCTAAGAAAAACATACAAATTTCTTGTTTCTTCAAGATAAATAGCATCACCTAAATTAAATTACAGCTAAGGGATTCGCACTAACTTGGTGACATTACTATTATTCTTGCGTTCCTAATGTTTTATAGGACAACATTCGAAACATCAAAGAAATGTTTTACTTACCAGCGATGCTAGTTAACCATTACAGGTTAGGTTTTCAATTATCGTCGCACTAGAGCTACACGAGGAACCATTACAGGACTGGTTAAAGAACAAGGCACCTGAAAATGAATAATCAAATAAGAGGAAAAACCTTTCTTATACCTTCATTTTTTTCATACTCTATTATTAATTCAGTATAAAAACTAATTGTGTTATGACTGGTACTAGCCAAATAACTTTATACAGGAGCTTCACGAAGGTTATTGGAAACGGAGCTTCGTAATTTATAACCTCGGTGAAAGAATATCACCCGAGTTTGTCACCAACCGCAACCTTAGATCGTACATGGCACCAGAAATTTGAAAAAAAAAAAAAACGAATTTAACGTGCATTAGGCTCTTATGCACTGTGCTATTTTGTGGGATTATTTGAGCTTAACGTTCACGAGAAATGGTTGGGGGGGGGGGACAGAACCCCGGAATGTATCCTCAGTAACTGAGATCCTGAAATACATTCTAGAAACCGTAGTAAAATCCCTCTAGTATTAACCATAACAAACCTCGTTATCAGTTGAGTTCCGACTTGTGTAAGTTTTAATACGCGTTTAAGTTAGCTTTATAACATACGTATGTTTATATTTTAATGTAAGCACTATAAATATCACTCCTTACGCGATTCCTATGCTAAAATATCAATTTTAAAGGATAAATTTTTCTCATAAAAATATATAGTGACGTTTCAAGCAAAATGATTAGAATTATTTAATTTTTTTGTTTGAGTTATCGTAGTACTACAGCTACACGAGGGCTATTGGAGATGAACGTCGATTTTAGATCCACAATCAAGTGACGAGCCGACACCCGAGTTGGACCCCAACGCAACCGTTAAGGGCAACATCGTACTCAGCGTTAGGACTTTGAATGATATTTAGCATGCACTTCCACTACACGGTGTATTATTCATCGGACATTTTTGGCTCCACGGGCTGTTTCTAAGTCGGCAGTTATTTTGGCGTGTCCAGACCCGAACCTGGGACTTTAGCATGTTAGGCGAATTCCTAACCGACTTTCTCCCCAGCCAATTTTGTCAAATAAAATTCGTGAAGAGTACAAGGGAAAAAAAACCTTCATTGACTGGGAATCTGTCCGTATTGAGATTTGCTTGGCGATCGGAAACCGGTTTCTCCCTTGGTTATTCTGCATTTTAAGCGTCGCACTAGTGTAGACGTGAATCTCGATCATAGAGAAGTTAACCAGTGCTCCGCGAGAAAAGAACCAATACAAAAATGGTTTCTTCTTACCCTGCGCTCTCTTCGCCAATCAGATCGCAATACCGACAGATTCCTAGTTGATAAACGGATACTTCTCCTGTACTTGTCACTTATGTAGTTATGATGGTCAACACGTATCTGTTTTCAATTCCTCAATTGCTTTTATTGCAAAATGACTTACTTGAAAAAAGCTGCATTTTCGCACTTATGCATATCAATATTATCAATGTTTGTCTAAAAAATATTATTGAGGGAATAAGTTTTTAGCAAACCTTAAAACATTGTTTTTTAAAAAAATATTTTAACATTTTTTTTCATTTCCAAATAAATAAAAAAAAAACAGAAAAGCTTCCTCAAGCTTTTGATACGCAATTTAAGAGGAGTCGGATGGTTCCATCTTGTCCATGTTAATTGTCTGAACTTTAGGAACATTTTTCTCAGGAACTATATAAGATATCATTGTAAACTTTTTTTATATTTGTTCATTGCATAAAGCTAATTGATTTAAACTGAGGATATTTCCAAATATTAAAAGATACTTTTACAGTGATTTTTTTTAATAAGTATTAAAATACACAAACAATTATTTAAAGTTATATAATTTTTTTGAACAGAGATATTTAGAATTCTTCAGTTTAAATTAAAGAGCTATTAATGGTAAAGAAATAACAAAACAAAATATATTGATACCTTTTATAGTTCCTGAGAAAAATGTTCTTAACCGTAAAAAAAACCATTAAAATTCAGGAAACTCAACAGAAAAGTAAGGTTTAGGAAAGAACTGATATTAAGCGTTTCTCTAAAATGCATACAAAAGAAAATCCCTGAACAAAAATCGACAATCTTAGTCTTAAATGAAAGCTTAAGATAGGCAGAATAAAAAAAGGAAACATAAAATCGACATTTTTGATCAAAACACCAAAGACCCCTTTTAATAATACTAAATCTACGGTTAGGTTTGAAATATCGTCGCACTAGAGCTATACGAAGGCTACTGGCGACGGGCATTTTAGAACTACAGTCAAGTGACGGGGTATTATTCGTCGGACATTTTCGGCTGCACGGACCGTTTATAGGTCGGCAGTTATTTTGGTCATGCTAAATCTATGGTATTTTTATTAAATCCGAATTAGCCTAGTAGTTTGTTCGTGAGCTCTCACAATTACGAAAGTTTATAAGCCTGATACGCTTTCAAATTATAACCATTTTAGCCCTTTCAAATGAGCCCACCCAAAAGTGTCGATCGCATATCCGGTGTTCGAGCTCTTTCTGTCTGAGCGACAAGCGCCGCAGTTACGTAACGAAAAAAAAATCCACAATTTTTTCTACTATCTATCGTCGCTAATAGCCTTCGTGTAGCATTTAGACAACCAGTTTCCCTGATGTTTTTTTAAATCGCACTCAATAACCGATTTCAACCAATGAACCTTCTCCCAAATCAATCTCTAAGAATTTTTATATATCTAGTCAATAAAAACTCGTATAAATTTTGTAACATTATTTAAATGTTAGGTTTGAAATATCGTCGCACTAGAGCTACACGAGGGCTATTGGCGACGGGCGTCGTATTTTAAAACCACAATCAAGTGACGAGCTAACACCTGAATAGGCAAAGAACGCAACCGTTAAGGGCGACATCTTACGCAGCGCTTCAGGCGACGGGCGTCGCATTTTAGAACCACAATCAAGTGACGAGCCGACACCTGAATAGGCACCCAACGCAATAGTTAAGGGCGAAATCGTATGCTTTACGATTTGGAGCATATTTAATGTGCACTCCCTCAACACGGGATATTATTTGTCGGACATTTTTGGCTGCACGGGCCGTTAGTAGGTCGGCAGGTATTTTAGTGATGCCCGAACCCGAACCTTCCGCATGCTAGCTAGGCGAGTACCTAAGCGAGTGGGCTAACCGGCCCCTTATTTAAATCAGTAAAAGCTGGATAGCTTACAAAACTAGCTAGAGACTTACTGTTCTTGCATTTCTAATGTTTTATAGGGCAACATTAGAAACATTAAAGAAATTTTTTACTTACCAGCGATGATTGTAAGCCATTACAGAACTGGTTAATAACGTGGCACCTGAAATGATATATAAAAAGGACTAACTTTAATTAGCATAAAAAAAATTTCACAATCCTTCTTAAACTGAAATTTTAGATTGAATACTATATTATTAATTTCTTTTACCATGAAACAAGTAAAATAGAAATGTTAAAATAAGTGATCTACTTGGTGAATTTTGCGCTTCTAGCAACACCGTACACGACTTTAGACAACGATTGATTTAAGTGAAACAATTATTTTTGAAGCGCTCTAAGTGAGCCTTTTCACTCTCAGAAATATTTATTTACAGACTAAGACGAGGAGAGAACCTGACAAGACATCCTTAGCAGGTAAGGCTCTGACATGCACTACACAAAACCTTATACACACTCTTATCAGCTATGAATTACACAAATCTGTATTGGAACAACCAATTTTTCTCCAATGATGCTGCAATTTTGGCGGTCAAGCCTTTGCAGAATCGGCATATTCCCCTGAATTGAGAAATTTTCTCTTGTTGCACCATCTACACGACTCTCGCTACCAAGAACAACTACAAGACTTATTATAAGACTTTTACCCTATTAACTCTTTTAGTCCCATTAACGCCATTTGGCATCTTCAAGTTTATAATCATTATTAAAAATAATAGGGCTGACCATCTATTGGTATTAATAAAAAATATTTTCTAGTAGAAAAAAAAGTTTGAAGAATCGAATGATGTGTTTTTTTGATATCATAAACGGCTATAGATAATCAGTTTTTTTTCTTAAATTGATGATGCCAGATTGTCATTGGGACTGAAAGGGTTAAATATCTCGATTAACCACCAGTATGAATTTGTAGTTTAAATTGAATCATTGGCGCACAGGTACTTGAAGGCAGTTGATAATTTATAATGCTGTTTAGTGAAGAGGCCGACACATAAGCTGGTACATAACGCAACTTGAATGCGTCTTTTCGTTATTTTTGTCCAGCACTGTCCTCTTATGGTTTGAAAAAAAACTAACGCGCACTAGTTTTAAAAGAGGGATATTCGCGTCATGTCTAGCAATTTCAATCAAACGTCGAGGTAGATAGGTTTGAATTATCGTCGCACTAGAGCTACACGAAGGCTATTGGCCACGGGCGTCATATTTTAGAACCACAGTCAAGTGACGAGCCGACATCTGAATAGGCACCCAAAGCAACCGCTGAGGGTGACATCGTACGCAGCGTAGGGACTTTGAAGGATACTTAACGTACATTCCCTTACATGGGGTTCATATTGTTCGTCGGACATTGACTGCGCGGGCCGTTTATAGGCAGGACGTTGATTTGGCAATGCCCGGACCCGAACCAGGGACCTCTCTCATGCTTGGCAAGTGCCTAACCGACAGGGGTTCCCTGCCCCTGATTATTTAGGATGCTGTTTAGTAAAGAGGCCGAGACTGGCACACAGCGCAACTTGGTCGCGCCCTAGTTTAGTTTTTTTTTGTCTATCATTATCTTGTTGTCCCAAATTGGGCAAATTATCTCGCATTAGTTTTAAGAGAGGGATATTACCGCCAAGTTTAGCAATTAAGAACAGCAGTCGAGGTAGGCGTGTTTGAATTATCGTAGCACTAGGGCTACACGAGGGCTATTGGCGACGGGAGTCACAGTACAGAACCACAGTCAAGTGACAAGACACCCGAGTAGGCCCCCAATACAACCGCTTAGGGGCGACATCGGTAGCATGGGCCGTTTTTAGGACGGCAGTTATTTTTGGCGATGCCCGGACCCGGGACCTTTCGCGTGCAAGGCCTACTGGGCTCCCCAGCCCCCCTGCAGTCGAGGAACGAGTTCGACATTCGTGCTAGGAACATTCCCAATTTTAATAAACTAGAACTTAACCCTTTCACTACCAGTGATGCCATTTGGCACCATCATGTTTCGGATCATAATTTAAGAATAGGGTTGACATATATTGAGATTAATAAAAATATTTTCTAATAGAAAACAAGTTTGAAGAATCGAATGATACGCTTTTGATATCAGAAATTGCTATAGACAATCAGAAAAAAATGTCCAAAATTATACCGAATTGTCATTGGGGATGAAAAGGTTAAATTAAACAAAATTTCTGTCTCGTAAGAAACCTCCTCCACATTTTATCAAATTTAAACTAGTTCGTCTACCTAAGGGATATAAGGTAAAACACCCCTTTCGTTTCTAATGTTTTATAGCACAACATCAGAAACACCAAAAACATGTTTTACTTACCATTGAGGAGAGTAAGCCATTGCAGAACTGGTTACAAAGTGGCATCTGAATTTAAATATAAAAATAACTAAATTTTATGAAAATAACTATATTTTATGAAAATAACTATATTTTTATGTTAGAAGCTTTTCATAACTATACTCAACTAAAAATTTTATTCTAATATTAATTTCTTGGAAATAGTTTTTGGAATAAGACCCAGATTTGTTTGGTTTTTGATGAAGTAGCTTTGCGTGGACATACTTCACCTGAATCAAGCCAATTCCTAAAACATTAAATGCACATTTCTTTAAATCCTAAAAGTAAGTGCTGTCAAGTGACAAGATTGTTATCTAAATTGGCCAAAGAGTTCTATAGTAGGGTAGAGACTGAACCTACCAACAGCACCATGGACCAACACGGAGACAATACAGGGTGGCATGTGGGGCCCGATGGCCGACTGGTTTGGATCGCAGACCGTAACGCTAGCAGTCCGCGCTCTGTAACGGGTGCGGGTTTGATTTCTGCCTGTGCTCTGGTTGTTCTACTGCCTTTCTCAGAATAAAAATTATAAATTAACTAGCACTTGTGCCACTCTATTCGGGCACCGTATAGTGAGCCATGGCTGCCGATGGCAGCTCAGCACGAGTAATTCCTCTACCCTTCTATAGAACTCTTTGAAATTGGCACTCAACTAAATATCTTAACACTTTACCTCCGGGCGTCGACTGACCCATAGACTAAGAACACTCTAAGTTTCAAACTCTCATTGGAGAATTTCTACATTGAAATTGACATAGAAACTAGCGCGCCCCCTTTGTGTCTAAGGGAACTAATGTAATGGTTTCTGGCTGCCTATTTGCAGTCACCTTTAGGAGATTTAACAGAGCCAATGACATCTCGTAATTTGGAACCCTTATCAAGTGACGATTGGGATCTATTTTTTACTACAACTTATTTTCGACTTTATTTTTGAATATATACAGCTACTCATTGACTTTTATATCCCTCGTAGGCCCATCCTCAAGATATTTGACCTTGTGCTTCTTTTTCTCCATTAATAAACCTACAGACTGACTACGCTTGTCATTTTAGACATGGTCCCCCAAAGATCCACAAGTGATTCGATTGAATAACTCGTCAAATATTCATCCAAATGTAACAAAAACTTAGATTTAGGGGTTTTCGAGGGTTTTTCACATTTCTAAGTAATTAAAATTGGGTGTTGCTATTGAAAATTTTAAAGTTCGTAACATTTTTAATATTAAGACGGACCCTTATGCAAATTTTGTGTCATGCAATTAACTCAAAATGTTATTTGTTCACATAGTCAAAAAGGTCCGATGTAAAAGGATGACTAACGGTTGAAATAATCACTAGTGGGTAACTTTTTTTTAACAGAGAACATTACGAAGAAACAGTAGCCTTACAATTGAAAGTACAATTATACCAATCAACAAATCAACCTTTAATAGTGTTTTAGTTGCATTCGACACGTTAGAAGAGCTAGGCATTAGATTAAGTTGCTGGTCTAGAAGATTTTTAGTCTACGGGTCAGTCGACGCCCGGAGGTAAAGTGTTAAGCTGTTATATAAAGGGAAGCTATATTTTTTTTATCGGCAGAACCATTCATAGGGTAATCTGAGGCTTAGGTTTTGTTTGAATTATCGTCGCACGAGAACACGGGAGCTATTGGCGACGGACGTCGCATTTTGGAACCACATTCATGTGACAAACCAACACCTAGGTAGGCCCCCAACGCAACCGTTATGGGCGACATCTAACACATTGTTAGGACTTTGAAGGATATGTAACGTGCACTCCCTGCACACGGGGTATTATTCGTCGGACCTTTTTGGCTGCATGGGCCGCTTATAGGCAACATTTATTTTGGCGATGTAGAACCCGGGGCCTTCCGCATGCTAAGATAATGCTTTACCGACTGAGCTCTCCAGACCAAAGCGAGGACTGCTTTAGCGCTCAAAACCTCTAGTATTCAAGGAATCCTCAATACGCACTATTATAACACAGAGTCGAACAGAGTTCTAATGTTTTATAGGACAACATTAGGAACATTAAAGAAATTTTGTACTTACCAGCGATGATTGTGGGCCGTTACAGAACTGTTTAATAACGTGGCACCTGAAATGATGTATCAAAAAGACTAATTTTATTTAGCATATAGAAACTTTTCACAATCCTACTTAAATTGAAAACTTCGATTGAATACTATATTATTTAGTTTTGCCACGAAACAAGTAAAATCGATAGGTTAAAATAAGTTTACCTACTCGGTGAACTTTTGTGCTTATAGCAACACCGTACACGACTTTAGATCACGATAGATTTAAGTGAAACAATTCTTTTTGAAGAGCTATAAATGTGCCCGTTTCCCGCTCAGAAATATCAATTCATTGACCAAGACGAGGAGAGAACCTAAGAAGACATCCGCTGCAGGTAAGGCTCTGACATGCACTTTACAAGACCCTACCATCCTGTTATTGTTTGGTCAAATAAACGCGCACTACTTTTAAAAGAGAGATATTCGCGCCGTATCTAGCAAATTAGAACCGTAGTCGAGGAAGGTAGGCTCGAATTATCTAGAATAATCTTTAAATTATCTTGAATTATGAATTACTAGAGGTACGGGGGAGAGGATTATTGGGGTCATAGTTTAGAACCACGGTCAAGTGACGAGCAGACACCCGAGAAGGCAACCAACACAACCGTTAAGGGCGACATCGTAAGAAGCTTTGGGATTTTAGAGCATATTTTACTTGCACTTCCATTACACGAGGTAATACACGGACATTATTTTTGGGCTGCAAGGGCCGTTTATAAGGTCGGCAGGTATTTTTGGCAATGCCCTGGCCTGAACCAGGTTAGGTTAGGTTTGAATTATCGTTGCACTAGAGCTACACGAGGGCTATTGGCGACGGGCGTCTTATTTCAGAACCATAGTCAAGTGACGAGCCGACACCCGAGTAGGCATCCAATGCAACCGTTGAGAGTGCCAAAGCAACAGTTAAGGGAATCATCGTACGCAGAGTAAGGACTTCGAAGGATATTTAACGTGCACTCCCTTACACGGGGTATTATTCGTCGGATGTGTTTGGCTGCTCGGGCAGTTTATAGGTCGACAGTTATTTTGGCAATGCCCGAACCCGAGACCTTTCGCATGCTAGGCGAGTACTCAACCGACTGGGTTGACAACTGCCCAAGTAGCGAGAATAATTTCACCGCAAACTTATAGAAAAGTCGTAGGCGGAGAGTGGACTCCAGTAAAAAGCGGTTAACTGGTTATATTAATTTTTATGGTTATATTTTCTTTACCAGCACGATTCGTTTGTGGATGGATAAGGCTAGGGAAGAACCCCTGAAGTTATCATCATCAACAAAACTCCATAAAACGCACTTCTAGAAATATACGAATATACTTTATTAGCTCTAACCACATTGTATTTAGTTCAACTCTTAAGCTATAGCACTCTTTTGAACTAAACCTACTATATACTTATAATTACAGCTTTATTATGCACTAGTGTAGGAAACCCGTATTACAAGGTCTTACTTTAAATAACTCCTCTAACATATACAAAGTATATCTTATATCAAAGGCGCCAATTATGCAAAACCAGAAAATAAATTGTAAAAATTCTGTACTCGTACAAAAAGCACATAATTTTTTTCAGCAACTAATGTACACTCCTTGCCAACCTAAGTTGGGTAAATAGAAATATGCTATGGAGAAGATCCTTCCGCGCATGTAAAGAGTTCCATAAATTATTTGTGAATCCATCCAGAAAACACGTTCAAAACATTAATTTCGTTTAAGCTAGGTCTAACAGATTTGAATATTATTTGAAAAAATTTGGCAATTTTATCAGAATGAAAGGTGTATTAGGTAAAATTGTATTCAGATCACTTAGTCTATAAATATTACCTTACAAGAGTTTCCAAGTAATGGATAAACCGCGCTTTTTCCTCTGCCTTTTAACTCCTTGGTTTTACTCAAGTTAATTTGGCACGGAGTGTAGACAAGAACTACCGAAGGAGTCCTATTTTTGTCTTGTGTTTCTAATGCTTTATAGGACAGCATTAGAAACGATAAAGAAATGTTGCACTTACCGATGAGGATGAAGCCATTGCTGGACTTATTAAGAATATGGTATCTGAAATGAAATATCAAAAGCACCACATTTTATTAGTGTATGAAACGTTTCAAAAACCTTACCAACACCGAAAATTATATTTTCATGCATAAATAGTTATTGTAACTTTGAAATAACTACTGCTTATTTTAGGCTGGTTAACTTTAAGTGTACGATGTACTGTTTACGAAGCCCATCGCCAATAGCTCTCATTTAAGTCAGGTGTCAATAAACGAGGTCGACACCCGAGCAATGCTCCCAACCAGCATGTTCCGTTTATGGATTCAAAAGGCGAGGGAAGTTAGGTAGGTTTCAATTATCGTTGCACTAGAGCTCTACACGTGGGCTATTGGCGACGGACGTCAAGTGGCGAGCGACACCTGAATAAGCACCCAACGCAACCGTCAAGAGCGACATAGTACGCAACGTTTAGACTTTGGACCATTTTTAACATGAACTCTCTACACGGGGTATTGTTTGTCGGACATTTTTTCTGCACGGGCCGTTTATAGGTCAGCAGTTAGTTTGGCGATGTCCGGACCCGAATTAGTTTTTTTCCTTTGTCACTAGTTTTTTTTCCCATGAAAAAAATTACACTGTATTATTTTGCAAATTATATTAAATAATATGCATATTTTCAAAATTTATATTATTTTGTTCCTAGATTTATTACAAGTTATACTTATATATCATGTTTGTCGATAACAGTCGGTGGTTTAATACACAAGTCGAGTTTTAATAGACTTACCATTGCCGGAAACTTATACTACTCATCGCCATGCATTGCCCAATGGTTTCTCGTGCGACGTCAATTTAACAGACAATTTCATTTAGAAAATTACTTCGGAACGCCGCATTTTAGAGGAGCAACTCTTATACGAAACTTGATCGGTGAAATCTGAAGCTAGAATGAATTTAACAGAGAAAAAAAATTAGTCAAGCATTGTTTGGATTCATTGTTACAAACTAATGCATTTAAAAAGGATTTTTTTTAAATAGTCATTGTTGCACTTCAATTAAAATTGACTACAATAAGAACATTCTTGGTTGAAATAACCCTGAAACAAGGCTAGGTTTGAATTATCGTCGCACTAGAGCTACACGAGGGCTATTGGAGACGGGCGTTATATTTTTAGAACCACAGTCAAGTGACGAGCCGGCACCTGAATAGGCACACAATGCAACCGTTAAGGGCGATACCGTAAGCAGCGTTAGGATTTTGAAGGATATTTAACTTGCACTCCCTGCACACGGGGTATTATTCGTCGGACATTTTTATGCTGCACGGACTGTTTATAGGTCGGCTGTTATTTTGGACATACCCGGATCCGAACCTGGGACCTTTCACAAGCAAGGCCACCTAACCAACTAGGCTCCCCAGCCCAATCAGATTCTTATCCTAGAAACACGAAATTATAGTCCCTTTAAGAAGAAAAACCCACGATATTAATCAAATTTAAATCGGTGCGAGCTAATGGATCTTGCGTTTCTAATGTTTTATAGGACAACATTAGAAATGATAAAGAAATGCTGTACTTACCAATGTTGATTGTAGGCCATTACAGAACTTGTTAAAATATTGCATCTGAAATTAAATATATAAATTACTACATTTTATTTATTTAATAAATTGACCATACTAAACTAAAAATTTCACATATCTTGAATCTTTATTAAATTAGTAAAACGACTTTTCTAGCTATGCCTTTTTTTAGAAAAAGCAAAATTTGCATGGAGCCTCAAATGAAAGTTTAGGTTTTAAAGAAAACCAGTTTCAATCTCCAACGAAACAGTGATTTATCGCTAAATATTAATATAACAATCGAAATTCTACTTGAAAACTGCCCAAGTAGAATGCATAACTATATCGGAATGGATGTTAGGTTTGGATTATCGTCGCACTAGAGCTACACGAGGGCTATTCTCGATGGGGGGCGTATTTTAAAGCCACATTCAAGTGATGAGACGACACCTGAATAGGCACCCAACGCAACCGTTATGGGCGACATGTACGCAGCGTTAGGACTTCGAAGGACATTTAACGTGCACTCCCTTACGCGGGGTATTATTCGTTGGAAATTTTTAGCTGCACGGGCCGTTTGTAGGTCGGCAGCTATTTCGGCGATGCCTGGACTCGAACCTGGGACCTTTCGCATGCTAGGCGAGCGCCTAGCCGACTGAGCGTCCCAGCCCCATCGTAGGCGGAGTCGGGACTTTCATGAAATGCGAGTTTAACGTGCACTTTGTTTTTTGAATTCTTATCTGTAATTTTCAAGTTTTTTTAAACCGATATTTCTCATTTCTTGAACCTTTATTGAATTGGTAAAAAAGTTCTAGCTATGATTTTTGATGCAGAAAAAAAATTGCTTAGCCTCAAACGAATTTGTGGTTTTATTTGAAGCAAAGCTTCAAAATCAAACAAAACGATGATTTATCAGCTAATATAATTATTTAACAATCGAATTTTTACTGGAGAACTGAACAAGTAGAGATATTGATTTTCATTGGAATTGGCGAACTGACTTCATATTGTGAACATGCAGGCAGAATTCCGAGCTCGCACTCACCGCAACCTTGTAGGGAGATCGTAGAGGCGGAATGAGGACTTAAATAAAAAGCGATTAAGGGGGCAGATACATGTCAAAATAGTTTTTTTATTTCTTAAACAGTTCAAATGATAAATAAAAGATATACCTACAAATATTTAGAATGAAATTCGCAATATTTGTTGATTAAAAACTCATTTAGATGCTTCTCTTCAACTCGGCGCTTCAGGACTTTGTCAGACATTTAAGCACGTTTTTCTCAAAACTACTTTTAAATTGGCGGGCAAGATAACTCAAAAGTTCTCTTTCGATCCTTATAAAATTTGGTATACGTCTTTTCGAAAGTGTTATGTTTTAGTTGAACCTCAAAAATGCCGTATTTTTTTTACCAAATTTTTTTGTAAAAAAGTGTCAAACTTTTATTATTCTGAAGCTCTCTGATTTAGAATTTTTCAATTTTCATTTTTTTATTGGTTTAACTAGAAGATGCAAGTTTTATAAAAATTTTCAAGTAAAATTTTTTGATTTCAGATCAAATTTAGGGTACCTGGTTTGGTTTGAATTATCGTCGCACTAGAGCTACACGAGGGCTATTGGCGACGGGCGTCGTATTTTAGAACCACAGTCAGGTGACGAGCCAACACCCGAATAGGCACCCAACGCAACCGTTAAGGGCGACATCATACGCTGCGTTAGGACTTTGAAGGATATTTAACGTGCACTCCCCTACACGGGGTATTATTCGTCGGATATTTCTGGCTGCATGGGCCGTTTATAGGTCGGCAGCTATTTAGGCGATGCCCGGACCCGAACCTGGGACCTTCCGCTTGCTAAGCGAGTGCTTAACCGACCGGGCTCCCCAGCCCTAGTTTACCTGGAATTCAGACCACTTGATACTTTTATCCTCGAGGGTCTCAGGAGATGGGTGCCTACGGCGGCCGTTTTGAAAATACTAAATGAAAAAATATATAATTTTTGTATTTTAATGTATAAAACAAATTCAAAACAATTAATATGCCTTTCTTTTCTTTTAATAACGTCGGAAAAACGAGCAAACTTCAAGCGGTTACATGTATCGCCCCCTTTATCTGTTATATTAAAGTTTTCTTTACCGGCACGATACGTTTATGGATGGATAAGGCGAGGGAAAAATCCCAAATGTTATCATCATCAACAAAACTCCATAAAACGTACTTCTAGAAATATCTAAATATCCATTATTATTAGCTCTAACCACATTGTATTTAGTTCAAACTCTTAAGCTATAGAACTCTTTTGAACTAAACCTATATACTTATAATTACAATTTTATTATGCACTAGTTTAGGAATCCTGTATTACAAGATATTGCTTAAATAACTCCAACATATAAAAAGCAGATCTTATATCAAAGGCGCCAATTTCGCAAAACCAGCAAATAAACTATAAAAATTCTGCACTTATGCAGCAACTTATTTACACTAATTGCCAACCTAAGTTGGGTACATAGAAATAAGCTATGAAGATCCTTTCGCGGATGTAAAGAGTTCCATTAATTTTTTGTAAATCCTTCCAGAAAACATGTTTAAAATATTAATTTCATTTAAGGTCCAACAGATTTGAATATTATTTGAGAAAATTTTGCAATTTTTTCAGAATGAAAAGTGTATTTTGGTTAAATTGTATTAAGATAATTTTATATGTAAATATTACCTTACAGGAGTTTCCAACTAACGAACCAATCGCTCTTTCCCCTGTGCCATTTTACAATTTGTTTTTACCCAAGTTAGGTTGGCACGGAGTGTAGACTAAAACTACCGAAGGGGTCCTATTTTTGTCTTGTGTATCTAATGTTTTATAGGACAACATTAAAAACAATAAAGAAATGTTGCACTTACCGATGAGGATGAAGCCATTGCTGGACTGATTAAGATGGTATCTGAAATGAAATATCAAAAGCACTAAACTTTATTTACGAAACGTTTCAAAATTTTACTAACACTGAAAGTTATATTTTCATGCATAATTAGTTATTGTACCTTTGAAATAACTAATGCTTGTTAGGCTGGTTAACTTTAAGTGTACGATGTACTGGAGATAATTTCCGAAGCCCATCGCCAATAGCTCTCATTTAAGTCAGGTGTCAATAAACGAGGTCGACACCCGAGCAATGCTCCCAACCAGCATGGATTCATGAGGCGAGGGAAGTTAGGTAGGTTTCAATTATCGTTGCACTAGAGCTCTACACGTGGGCTATTGGCGACGGACGTCAAGTGACGAGCGACACCTGAATAGGCACCCAACGCAACCGTCAAGAGCGACATAGTACGCAACGTTTAGACTTTGGACCATTTTTAACGTGCACTCTCTACACGAGGTATTGTTTGTCGGACATATTTTCTGCACGGGCCGTTTATAGGTCAGCAGTTTGGCGATGCCCGGACCCGAATTAGTTTTTTCTTTTGTCACTATTTTTTTTCCCATGAAAAAATCACACACTGCATTATTTTGCAAATTATATTAAATATTATAAATATTTTCAAAATTTATATTATTTTGTTTGTACATTTATTACAAGTTATACTTGTATATCATGTTTGTCGATAACAGTCTGTGGATTAATACAAGTAACTCAAGTTTAGACTTACCATTGTCGGAAACTTATACTACTCATTGCCATGCATTGCCCAATGGGTTCTCGTGCGACGTCAATTTAACAGACTATTTTGTTCAGAAAATTACTTCGGAACGCCGCATTTTAGAGGAGCCTCTTTACGAAATTTATACGAAACTTGATCTGTAAAATCTGAAGCTAGAATGAATTTAGCAGAGAAAAAAATTAGTCAAGCATTGTTTGGATTCATTGTTACAACCTAATGCATTCTAAACTGATTTTTTTTCAAATAGTCATTGTTGCACTTCAATTAAAATTGACTACAATAAGAACATTCTTGGTTGAAATAACCCTGAAACAAGGTTAGGTTTGAATTATCGTCGCACTAGAGCTACACGAGGGCTATTGGAGACGGGCGTTATATATTTTTAGAACCACAGTCAAGTGACGAGCCGGCACCTGAATAGGCACACAATGCTACCGTTAAGGGCGATACCGTACGCAGCGTTAGGATTTTGAAGGATATTTAACTTGCACTCCCTGCACACGGGGTATTATTCGTCGGACATTTTTATGCTGCACGGACTGTTTATAGGTCGGCTGTTATTTTGGACATACCCGGATCCGAACCTGGGACCTTTCATAAGCAAGGCCACCTAACCAACTAGGCTCCCCAGCCCAATCAGATTCTTATCCTAGAAACACGAAACTACAGTCCCTTTAAGAAGAAAAACCCACGATATTAATCAAATTTAATTCGGTGCGAGCTAATGGATCTTGCGTTTCTAATGTTTTATAGGACAACATTAGAAATGATAAAGAAATGCTGTACTTACCAATGTTGATTGAAGGCCATTACAGAACTTATTAAAATATTGCATCTGAAATTAAATATATAAATTACTACATTTTATTAATTTAATAACTTGACTATACTAAAATAAAAATTTCACATATCTTGAATTTTTATTAAATTAGTAAAACGACTTTTCTAGCTATGCTTTTTTTTAGAAAAAGCAAAATTTGCTTAGAGCCTCAAATGAAAGTTTAGGTTTTAAAGAAAACCCGTTTCAATCTCCAACGAAACAGTGATTTATCGCAAAATATTAATATAACAATCGAAATTCTACTTGAAAACTGCCCAAGTAGAATGCTTAACTATATCGGAATGGAGGTTAGGTTTGAATTATCGTCGCACTAGAGCTACACGAGGGCTATTCTCGATGGGCGTCGTATTTTAAAGCCACAGTCAAGTGATGAGACGACACCAGAGACATAACATAGAGTGGACTGCATATTGGCAAACCTAAAGTGTCCTAAACATCTAACTTACACAGTCACATGACTGTGTCGCGTTTGGCT
The DNA here is from genome assembly GCA_023701765.1 of Hylyphantes graminicola. Classification (NCBI taxonomy): domain Eukaryota; kingdom Metazoa; phylum Arthropoda; class Arachnida; order Araneae; family Linyphiidae; genus Hylyphantes; species Hylyphantes graminicola. The sequence goes on along the minus strand of CM043118.1, from coordinate 58,483,250 downwards.
CGCATCTATGACGAGTTTACCATTTGGCGAGTTTTTCCACAACGACCTGAACACAGAGGCCGACAATCTAATGTTATGATAAAGAAGCTTGGAAAGGAGCAAGGATGAATCGCTAGTATTTTAAGATCCTCTTAATAGATATCAGATTATTTCTTTGATTTTGTGCGTCTATTTAAGATTACTTGAACAATTGAATGTGGACTCTTTATTAAAAATTAATTTGAAAGAACATTATTGGTTTATGTAGAGTAAGAGTATTGCTGTAATATAAGTTGGTTATTGACATGGTGAATATTTTCTGAAGTCTCTATAACTTTCGTTCTAACGGTCCGATTAAAAAGAACTCAAATATACTTTTTTTTAAATATTGCTTCTTCCTTTATTTCACCTGGAATAAATCAACTTTCTAAAACACATCAATATATTCCAAATTCAGCAAATGCTCTACTTTTTAAATGTAAATAACTCAAAAACTACGATTGCAAAAACAGGTTTTGACCAAATAGTAAAAAAAATATTCTACTTCTAAGCTGTCAATGTTCAGACCATCAATTTAATTGACTTGGCCCAAAATATTTATTATAATTAGAGTTCTAACAACGTTGATTTAATCATGAATATGATTCTTCAGTATAAAAGAGCTTTTAGAATAAATTCCCTCGATAGAAATTATAGTTTATGAAGAACACACAATTACTAAAAGTATGCAGAACTAAATAAATTTTACCCGTGAAAGTGTGACTAATCCTTTTTTATATCCCTCTTTACAATTAGGAATTCTAATTCACAAGCATTTGGCATCTTGCACAAAACGTTACTGAATTAAGAGTACACCATTCACGATTGTTAACATGCTCAGAGATTAAAAGAATGTAATTAAATATTTATTATAAAAGCCAAAAGAGAAAAATACCAACAATGCTCAAAAAATCGTCTGCAAAAACATTAAAAAAAATTCAAGCTGCCGTGATTGGTAAAAACCCACGTGACTAGGACGTTGATGGCAGTCTCCACTTCGGTTTGCTAGCTGATATTCAGGTCTTGCGACAATTTGGAATAGTTCGTAACGAAACGGTAGCGTTAAGTTGCCATATGTAGCAACCTTTCCCCTCTTGGCGATTTATGATGTTTAGGACATAATGCTAATCTGCAAGGGATGGCGGTTTTTTAGAAAACACCGGTTTTCCATTTTCTGTCGATTTTTCCCTAAAAAACCGGTTTTCGGTTCCGTAGGGCCTCATGCAAAAAAACCGGTTTTCAGTCACAACCGGAACCACCGGTTTTTCGAAAAACGGTTTTGGTTTTCCATCCCTAAGCTGCTTTACTATGAATGCGCAGTCCACTCTATGTTATGTCTCTGGACGACACCTGAATAGGCACCCAACGCAACCATTATGGGCGACATGTACGCAGCGTTAGGACTTCGAAGGACATTTAACGTGCACTCCCTTACGCGGGGTATTATTCATAGTTATATTTTTGGCTGTACGGGCCGTTTGTAGGTCGGCAGCTATTTTGGCGATGCCCGGACTCGAACCTGGGTCTCTTTCGCATGCTAGGCGAGTGCCTAACCGACTGGGCTCCCCAGCCACATTTTATTCGGAGTCGGGACTTTTTGAAAATGCGAATCTAACGTGCAATTGGTTTTTGAAATCTTAAATGTAATATTTGAAGTTTAATTTTTCAAAACTGAGATTTCTCATTTCTTGAACCTTCATTGAATTGGTAAAAAAAGTTCTAGCCATGATTTTTGTTAGAGAATAAAAAATTGAACTTAGCCTCAATCTAATTTTTAGATTTTATTTGAAGCAAAGCTTCAAAATCAAACAAAACGATGATTTATCAGCTAATATAATTATTTAACAATCGAAATTTTACTTTAGAACTGCCCAATTAGAGATATTGATATCATCGAAATGGACGAACTGACTTAAGATTGTGAACATGCATGCCGAAATCCGAGCTCGCACTCACCGCAACCTTACACTCTTAAAACGAACGAGCGATTTTAACTCAGTCTGATTAATTTTCATTCCTCCAGTCTGGAAAATGCACTTCTCCTTTTCGAGGAGATCCTTTGTGTGTTAAACCCTCTACAGGATCATTTCCAAACGAGTGATTTTAACTCAGTCTGAGATAATATTCACTCCTTTCCAGTGTCGAAAATGCACTTCTCCAACTGGAGTGGATTTCACTCTTTTGTTTTAAGAGTGTATAGGGAGATCGTAGGCGGAGTGAGGACTTTAATAAAGTGATTAAGGGGGGGGGGGGGCGATACATGCATTTTTTTAAAAATTTTATTTCGTGAATAGTTAAAATAACATATCAAAAATATACCTGCAAATATTTAGAATGAAATTCGAAATATATATTGATTAAAAACTCAGTTAAATGCTTCTCTTCAACTCGACGTTTGAGGGCTTTGTCAAACCTTTAAGCACGTTTTTCTCAGAACGACTTTTAAAATGGCGGGCAAGATAACTCGAAAGTCTTAAACGATCCTTATAAAATTTGGTATGCGTTTTTTCTATAGTACTATATTTTAGTTGAAACTCAAAAATGCAGTTTTTTTAAAAAAAATTTTTTTAACCCAAAGACCTTTGAAAAAAGTGTGAAACTATTTTTATTCTAAGGCTTGTCGATTTAGAATTTTTCAACTTTTTATTGGTTTAACTAGAAGATGTAAGTTTTATAAAAATTTTCACGTAAATTTTATTGATTTCAGATCAATTTTAGAGTTTCTGGAATTCAGAGAGATTAGTACTTTGATCCGCGAGGGTCTCTGGAGAAGGGTCACTACGTTCTGAAAAAACAAACATTTTTTTTTGTATTTTAACCCTTTACAAGGCATTTTTTTTTCCAGTAATGTTACGTTAAAGTATTTCTGGGATTGAGATTGATTTACGAAAAGAACTTCATTTGGCTCATTACCTAAAATTAATATGTTTATTAAGTCCATTTTATTTCCGTGGGGAGTTTCCCGTCGTCCGCTGGAAGCTATTCAGACGTATCATCCATTGGAATCCTGCATTAGTAATTTTGTGTTTTCTGAAGTTATCAGGAGATGGCAGCACTAATCCAAATTGATGAAGTTGCTGGGAAGTATGCTTCCCACAGCCTTATAAAGGTTAATGTATAAATATAAATTTAAAATGATTTATGCATTTCTTTTATATAGCGTCTGAGAAACGAAATTCAGGTGGTCACATGTATTGCCCCCCTTTTACAGGTTCTATTTAAGTTATTCTTTACCAGCACGGTACGTTTATGGACGGATAAGACGCAGGAAGAGCCCCAGAAGTTATCCTCATCAACAAAACTCCATAAAACGCTCTTCTAAAAATATCCCTTATTTTTAGCTCTAACCACATTGTATTTAGTTCTAACTCTATTAAGCTATAGCACTCTATTGAACTAAACATATATACCCATAATTACAACTTTATTATGCACTAGTTTAGTAATCCTCCGCAAAACCTGCAAATAAACTATAAAAATTCCGTACTCGTCCAAGCACAATTTTTCAGCAACCAATTTACACTCCTTGCCAACATTAGTTGGGTAATAGAAATATGCTAAGGAGAACATCCTTTCACGGATGTAAAGAGTTCCACAAATTATTTGTAAATCCATCCAGAAAACATGTTAAAAACATTAATTTCATTTAAGGTCTAACATATTTGAGTTTTATTAGAGAAAATTTGGCAATTTTATCAGAATAAAAAGTATTTTGGTTAAATTGTATTCAGATCATTTTGTATGTAAATATTACCATACAAGAGTTTTTAACTAACGGACCTATCGCGCTTTCCCCTATGCCTTTTTCATTATTCGTTTTTAAAATACGACGCCCGTCGCCAATAGCCCTCGTGTAGCTCTTGTGCGACAATATTTCAAACCTAACCTATTTGTTTTTACCCAAGTTAGGTTGGCATGGAGTGTCGACGAGAACTACCAAAGGGGTGTTTTTTTTTTGTCTTGTGTTTCTAATGTTTTATAGGACAACATCAGAAACGATAAAGAAATGTTGCACTTACCGATGAGGATGAAGCCATTGCTGGACTGATTAAGATGGTATCTGAAATTAAATATCAAAAGCACAAAACTTTATTTACGAAACGTTTCAAAATCTTACTAACACTGAAAGTTATATTTTCATGCATAATTAGTAATTGTACAGCTGCGGAAATAAAAAAAAGTACCACTAGTGATTATTTCAGCCATTAGTCACCCTATAGAATCGGACCTTTTTGATTGGTTTGGTTTGAATTAACGTCGCACTAGAGCTACACGAGGGCTATTGGCGACGGGCGTCATATTTTAGAACCACAGTCAGGTGACGAGCCAACACCTGAATATCGGACCTTTTTGAAATTGTAAACAATTAACATTCTGAGTTAATTGCATGACCCAAATTTTGCATAAGGGGTCATCTTCACATTAAAAATGTTACTAACTTTAAAATTTCCAATAGTAACACCCCTTTTTGAGTCCATATTTCAAATCTATCACCTATGGAAATACGAAATGCCAAATTTTGTTAGGTTTAAAGCATTATTGGGGGAGTTAGAGACGTGCAAAGTTTAGGTCCCATAATGTTAAATGAGTTGCGCATAAAAAACTATCCCAATCTATAAATAGATAAGATAATGAAACGAATTTTTTACTGAAAAGAAATTATAATAACCCAAACAAAATGCATTCAATATTGGGGTATTTAAAACAATTTATATATTTTTTAATAATTATTATATTAATTTTTAAAAAAAATATGAATAGAAACCCCTTAATATTTTTACAGAAATAAATTCAAGACACAAAGTTAAAGCGAAATCCCAATTTTTAAAAAATTTTATTCATAATTTATTGAGTAAATCCCAAAATATTTTTTTAATTACCCTTTAGGGGACTGTGTATAAGATTACATGTGTAATTGATAAATAAAGATTACCTTGCATGCATGCTTGCTTGTCATTTAGAGAGGGTCCCCAAAAGATCCACAAGTGATTCGATTGAATAACTCATCTAATATTAATTCAAATGTAACAAAAACTTAGATTTAAGGGTTTTCGAGAGTGCTTAACATTTCTAAGTTATTAAAATTGGGTGTTGCTATTGGAAATTTCAAAGTTCGTAACATTTTTAATATGAAGACGGCCCCTTATGCAAATTTTGTGTCATGCAATTAACTCAGAACGTTAATTGTTCACAATCTCAAAAAGGTTCGATTCTATAGGGTGAGTAATGGCTGAAATAATCACTAGTGGAACTTTTTTTATTTCCGCAGCTGTACCTTTGAAATAACTAATGCTTGTTAGGCTGGTTAACTTTAAGTGTACGATGTACTGGAGATGATAATTTACGAAGCCCATCGCCAATAGCTCTCATTTAAGTCAGGTGTCAATAAACGAGGTCGACACCCGAGCAATGCTCCCAACCAGCATGGATTCATACGGCGAGGGAAGTTAGGTAGGTTTCAATTATCGTTGCACAAGAGCTCTACGCGTTGGCTATTGGCGACGGACGTCAAGTGACGAGCGACACCTGAATAGGCACCCAACGCAACCGCCAAGAGCGACATAGTACGCAACGTTTAGATTTTGGACAATTTTTAACGTGCACTCTCTACACGGGCCGTTTATAGGTCAGCAGTTTGGCGATGCCCGGACCCGAATTAGTTTTTTCTTTTGTCACTAGTTTTTATTTCCCATGAAAAAAATCACACTGTATTATTTTGCAAATTATATTAAATATTATGTATATTTTCAAAATTTATATTATTTTGTTCCTAGATTTATTACAAGTTATACTTATATCATGTTTGTCGACAACAGTCGATGGTTTAATACACAAGTACCTCGAGTTTTAAAAGACTTACCATTGCCGGAATCTTATACTACTCATCGCCATGCATTGCCCAATGGTTTCTCGTGCGACGTCAATTTAAAAGACAAAATAACTTCGGAACGCCGCATTTTAGAGGAGGAACTCTTATACGGAACTTGTTCTGTGAAATCTGAAGCTAGAATGAATTTAACAGAGAAAAAAAAATTAGTCAAGCATTGTTTGGATTCATTGTTACAAACTAATGCATTTTAAACGAATTTTTTAAAAAAAAGTCTTTGTTGCACTTCAATTAAAATTGACTACAATAAGAACATTCTTAGCTGAAATAACCCTGAAACAAGGCTAGGTTTGAATTATCGTCGCACTAGAGCTACACGAGGGCTATTGGAGACGGGCGTTATATTTTTAGAACCACAGTCAAGTGACGAGCCGGCACCTGAATAGGCACACAATGCTACCGTTAAGGGCGATACCGTACGCAGCGTTAGGATTTTGAAGGATATTTAACTTGCACTCCGTGCACACGGGGTATTATTCGTCGGACATTTTTATGCTGCACGGACTGTTTATAGGTCTGCTGTTATTTTGGACATACCCGGATCCGAACCTGGGACCTTTCACAAGCAAGGCCACCTAACCAACTAGGCTCCCCAGCCCAATCAGATTCTTATCCTAGAAACACGAAATTACAGTTCCTTTAAGAAGAAAACCCCACGATGTTAATCAAATTTAAATCGGTGCACAAGCTAATGGATCTTGCGTTTCTAATGTTTTATAGGACAACATTAGAAATGATAAAGAAATGCTGTACTTACCAATGTTGATTGTAGGCCATTACAGAACTTGTTAAAATATTGCATCTGAAATTAAATATATAAATTACTACATTTTATTAATTTAGACTGTACTAAACTAAAAATTTCACATATCTTGAATCTTTGTTAAATTAGTAAAACGACTTTTCTAGCTATGCTTTTTTTTTTAGAAAAAGCAAAATTTGCATGGAGCCTCAAATGAGAGTTTAGGTTTTAAAGAAAACCCGTTTCAATCTCCAACGAAACAGTGATTTATCGCTAAATATTAACATAACAATCGAAATTCTACTTGAAAACTGCCCAAGTAGAATGCTTAACTATATCGGAATGGAGGTTAGGTTTGAATTATCGTCGCACTAGAGCTACACGAGGGCTATTCTCGGTGGGCGTCGTATTTCAAAGCCACAGTCAAGTGATGAGACGACACCTGAATAGGCACCCAACGCAACCGTTATGGGCGACAAGTACGCAGCGTTAGGACTTTGAAGGATATTTAACGTGCACTCCCTTACACGGGGTATTATTCGTCGGACATTTTTGGCTGCATAGGCTGTTTATAGGTAGCCAGCTATTTCGGCGATGCCCGGACTCGAACCTGGGACCTTTCGCATGCTAGGCGAGTGCCTAACCGACTGGGCTCCCTCAGCCCCATCGTAGGCGGAGTCGGGACTTCCAGGAAATGCGAATTTAACGTGCACTTGGTTTTTGAATTCTTATCTGTAATTTTCAAGTTTTTTTTAAACCGATATTTCTCATTTCTTGAACCTTTATTGAATTGGTAAAAAAGTTCTAGCCATGATTTTTGTTAGAGAATAAAAAATTGAACTTAGCCTCAAATGAATTTTTATATTTTATTTGAAGCAAAGCTTCAAAATTGAATGAAACAATGACTTATCAGCTAATATAAATATTTAACAATCGAAATTTTACTTGAGAGACGAACTGACTTTATATTGTGAACATGCAGGCCGAAATCCGAACTGGCACTCACCGCAACCTTATGGGGAGATCGTAGGCGGAGTGAGGACTTTAATAAAAAGTGATTAACGGGGGGGGGGGGGGGACGATACGGGTAAAAATAGTTTTTTTTTATTTCGTTAATAGTTAAAATAACAATGAAAATATACCTGCAAGTATTTAGAATGAAATTCTCACTATATATTGATTAAAAACTCAGTTAAATGCTTCTATTCAACTCGGCGCTTGAGGGCATTGTCAAAACTCAGGCACGTTCTTCTCATAACTACTTTTAAAGGCGGGCAAGATAACTCAAAAGTTCTCATTGGATCCTTTATAAAATTTGGTACACGTCTTTTCTATAGTGTTATATTTTAATGTAACCTCAAAAATGCAGAATTTAATTTTTTTTTTATGAAAGACCTTTGAAAAAGTGTAAAACTTTTATTCTAAAGCTTGCCGATTTAGAATTTTTCAACTTTTTATTGTTTAACTAGAAGATGCAAGTTTTATGTGTGAACACCTTTTCCCGTAATTTTTTTTTTTGATTTCGGAGCAGTTTTAAAGTATCTGGAATTCAGACCGATTGATACTTTTATCCGCTAGGGTCTCAGGAGATGGGACACTACGACCGGCATTTCGAAAAACTAAAAAAAAAAAAAATCTATTGTATTTAATCGTATAAACAAATTTAAAACGATTTATGCATTTCCTTTTAATAACGTCTGAATAACGATCAAATTTCAGGTGGTTACATGTATTGCATCACTTTAACCGGTTAAAATAAAGTTTTTCTTTTATGAGCACGTTACGATTATGGACGGATAAGGCGAGGGAAGAATCCCAGATTAGGTTAGGTTTTCAATTATCGTCGCACTAGAGCTACACGAGGGGAAGAATCCCAGAAGTTATCCTCATCAACAAAACTAAAAAAAAACCGCACTTATGGAAATATCCGAATATGCATTATTATTAGCTCTAACCACATTGTATTTAGTTCAAACTCTCAAGCTATAGCACTCTTTTGAACTAAACCTATATACTTATAATTACAGCTTTATTATGCACTAGTTTACGAATCCCGTATTACAAGATCTTACTTAAATAACTCCTCTAACATATAAAAAGCTGATCTTGTATCAAAGGCGCCAATTTCGCAAAACGAGCAAATAAGCTAAAAATTCTACACTCGTAGAAAAAGCACAGAATTTTTCAGCAACTAATTTACACTCCTTGCCAACCTAAGTTGGGTAAATAGAAATATGCTATGGAGAAGATCCTTCCGCGCATGTAAAGAGTTCCATAAATTATTTGTGAATCCATCCAGAAAACATGTTTAAAACATTAATTTCGTTTAAGGTCTAACAGATTTGAATATTATTTGAAAAAAATTGGCAATTTTATCAGAATGAAAGGTGTATTAGGTTAAATTGTATTCAGATCACTTAGTCTATAAATATTACCTTACAAGAGTTTCCAAGTAATGGATAAACCGCGCTTTTCCCTCTGCCTTTTGACTCCTTGGTTTTACTCAAGTTAATTTGGCACGGAGTGTAGACAAGAACTACCGAAGGAGTTCTATTTTTGTCTTGTGTTTCTAATGCTTTATAGGACAACATTAGAAACAATAAAGAAATGTTGCACTTACCGATGAGGATGAAGCCATTGCTGGACAGATTAAGAAGCATGGTATCTGAAATGAAATATCAAAATCACTAAATTTTATTAGTGTACGAAACGTTTCAAAACCTTATCAACACTGAAAATTATATTTTCATGCATAATTAGTTATTGTACCTTTGAAATAACTAATGCTTGTTAGGCTGGTTAACTTTAAGTGTACGATGTAGGGGAGAGTGTTGTACCTTGGGACAATTTTTACATTTTAATTTTTTTCTTCGATAATTATAGTCAAAATAAAAATTTAAAAGCAGCATTTCAACACACCAATATATTCCTCTATAATATATTTTTTTAAATTCTGGCAGCTTGAAATTAAAAAATTGCCACTCATTTAAAGTAGAGAGGATAAACTGTTCCAAGGTACAATATGATGTTGTACCTTGGGACATTCTTTATAATTTAGTCAAAAGTCATACAGTTGAACTAATTTGTGTCAGGAAACAAACTTTATTGTTTTTTCAAGGAAATACACAAATAAAACTTCATAATTCAAGAATAATTTAAATTATACAGCAAAATTGCAAGTCCAAATTATTTAACATTATATGATGATACAATATGCTTTACTGTCCCAAGGTACAACACACTACATGGTTTAAATAAAAGCAAGATAGTGGCCAATCTAAATGCATTATCATTATTTCTCATAACCAAAATGTTTTAAAATCTTCTCTTTTATGAAGAAAATAAAATGCAGTTGACTTTTTGTAAAAGTACAAAGGTAAAAAATTATATTAGAATGAGAAAAATATTTACTTTGGAGTATTGAAATATTATTTTTTGTCTCCAATTCATCAATTCAATGATGCTAGTGTTAAATTTTATTTTGATGATGTCTGTTGGTTAAGGCTACTATTAGAAATAAATAATGTGTGAATATTGCCAGTAGATTCTTAGAAATTGTCAGTGTCCCAAGGTACAAGCGTCCCAAGGTACAACACTCTCCCCTACTGGAGATAATTTACGAAGCACATCGCCAATAGCTCTCATTTAAGTCAGGTGTCAATAAACGAGGTCGACACCCGAGCAATGCTCCCAACCAGCATGGATTCATAAGGCGAGGGAAGTTAAGTAGGTTTCAATTATCGTTGCACTAGAGCTCTACGCGTGGGCTATTGGCGACGGACGTCAAGTGACGAGCGACACCTGAATAGGCACCCAACGCAACCGTCAAGAGCGACATAGTACGCAACGTTTAGATTTTGGACCATTTTTAACGTGCACTCTCTACATGGGCCGTTTATAGGTCAGCAGTTAGTTTGGCGATGCCCGGACCCGAATTATTTTTTTCTTTTGTCACCAGTTTTCTTTCCCATGAAAAAAATCACACACTGTATTATTTTGCAAATTATATTAAATATTATGTATATTTTCAAAATTTATATTATTTTGTTCCTAGATTTATTACAAGTTATACTTATATCATGTTTGTCGATAACAGTCGATGGTTTAATACACAAGTACCTCGAGTTTTAATAGACTTACCATTGCCGGAAACTTATACTACTCATCGCCATGCATTGCCCAATGGTTTCTCGTGCGACGTCAATTTAACAGACAAAATTACTTCGGAACGCCGCATTTTAGAGGAGCAACTCTTATACGGAACTCGATCTGTGAAATCTGAAGCTAGAATGAATTTAACAGAGAAAAAAAATTAGTCAAGCATTGTTTGGATTCATTGTTACTAACTAATGCATTTTAAACGGATTTTTTTTAAATAGTCATTGTTGCAGTTCAATTAAAATTGACTACAATAAGAACATTCTTAGTTGAAATAACCCTGAAACAAGGCTAGGTTTGAATTATCGTCGCACTAGAGCTACACGAGGGCTATTGGTGACGGGCGTTATATTTTTAGAACCACAGTCAAGTGACGAGCCGGCACCTGAATAGGCACACAATGCAACCGTTAAGGGCGATACCGTACGCAGCGTTAGGATTTTGAAGGATATTTAACTTGCACTCCCTGCACACGGGGTATTATTCTTCGGACATTTTTATGCTGCACTTACTGTTTATAGGTCGGCAGTTATTTTGGGCATACCCGGATCCGAACCTGGGACCTTTCACAAGCAAGGCCACCTAACCAACTAGGCTCCCCAGCCCAATCAGATTCTTATCCTAGAAACACGAAATTACAGTCCCTTTAAGAAGAAAAACCCACGATATTAATCAAATTTAAATCGGTGCGAGCTAATGGATCTTGCGTTTCTAATGTTTTATAGGACAACATTATAAATGTTAAAGAAATGCTGTACTTACCAATGCTGATTGTAGGCCATTAGAGAACTTGTTAAAACCGTAGCGTCTGAAATTAATGTATAGTCATATATTAATTTATTTACTACATGTTATTAGTTTACAGACTTATCTAAAAATCATACTAAACTAATTATTTATTCAAATGAATAGGCTTATTCTCTCCACGAAACAGTTTGGATTTGGTTGGTTTTTGTCGAAGTAACGTTGCCTTAGACCTACATGACGTTGTTTTGGAAGCAATCTTCGTTATTGAAAACCGTTGTTAAGTGATGAGCGCTACCAGCATGCTTAAAATACCCACTCCGGTTCCCATAAAATCAAGCCCTAGATATCAAGCCTTTATATAGAACGGGTTTACTGCAGGGTGAGGCAAACAAAAGTGGCCCCGGTCAAGAGATAGGAATACGTTGAAATGCTTGGAGAGAAAAACTCTTGAAGTCGCCTGAAACCCGTTTTTGCATTTGTTGGATCGGATGATCTTCACATTAGAGCTACTCATAGACTAGTGGCGAGTTCAGATCCAAGTTCGTATTGTATGAAGACGTCCCATAATGCAAATTTTGTGTCTTGCTATCAATTTAGAATGTCTTTTATTACCAAAACCAAAAAGGTCCGATTCTCTAGGATAAATAAAGACCGAAACATTCAAATAACACTAGTGGGAACTTTTCTTGATCACCTCTACAAACCTTGTTTATATTTCATTTCAACTAGCTTCTAAAACCATCGCGTAGTTGCCAGCAAATAAGTCGCCAAGCGTTTGTGTGGGCTTAATATTGAAGCGATCAATAGCTTCAGTTAGCAAACCTGTTTTTGTATTGGTTTTAGACTTGACAACATTTCTGTCGTATTCTTATCTCTAAACCGGGGCCACTTTTGTTTGCCTCTCCTGTAGTATAGAAATGGCGATATTTTTCTCGATTTCTTGGAAATTTGTTTTCACTATGGCTGGACTGGATGGCTTCTTTTTAAAGAAACCGCTGTTTTAAGTTACTATTTTATGCAAATTTTTATGCCTTTTACCATGAAGAACTATTATATAACTTTTCATTTGAAAGAATAATTCCACATTTCTGCGTCCCCTTCTTTCAGATAGGTATGAATTTTCGTCGCACTAGAGCTACACGAGGGCTATTGGCAACGGGCGTCATAATTTAGAACCATAGTCAGGTGACGAGCCGGCACCCGAGTATGCACCCAACTCAACAGTTAAGGGCGACATCGTACACAACGTTAGTACTTTGAAGGATATTTAACGTGCACTCCCTTACACGGGATATTATTCGTCAGACATTTTTGGGTTGCACGACCAGTTTATAGGTCTGCAGTTATTTTGGCGATGCCTGGACCCGAACCTGGGACCATCCGCATGCAAAGCGTACGCCTAACTGACTGTGCTCCCCACCCCCACCTTATTTCAGCTTTGGTAGCTCAGGGTTCGAGTACGCGTTTTTGTTGACATGGTCGTCTGTCCGATTTTCATTCTCGGTTTATTAAAATTTTGTTATTCTATCATGAAAGATAATTTTTAACGAGTTTTCAGTTGTTCTAAAAATTTATTTCCATTTTTGAAGCTTTTTTTTAAATTTAAAATTTCCGAGGGGCCAATAAAGAAAGAGGAGACAATATGAACTTTTACGAAAATGAAGCATCGTGTTCCGGATATGCGCATTCAAAACGATTATTCCGGGTGATGGTATCCCATAATGGGAAACTTCGGTCTCCCTCGTAAGTGCACTACTGTGCAGGATTTAATTTTGGGGAGAGAATCCAAGCCAATGGGTGCTCAAGGAATTTTTTTACATGTCCCATAACCACATGAAATGCGTGCCTACCATTTTTCCATCCAGAAAATCTGACTTTTGAAAGTTTGGTTTGCTAGAATTTTGTCGCACTAGAGCTACAACAGGGTTATTGGTGACGAGGGCGATATCGTACGCAGTGTTAGGACTTTAGAGCATATTCTACGTGCATTTCCTCTACACGGGGTATTCGTCTGTCATTTTGGCTGCACGGAAAGTTTATAGGCAGTTATTCTGGCGATGCCCGTACCCGAACCTGGGAACTTCCGCATGCAGGCGAATGCATAACTGACTGGGCTCCTCAGCCCCAGTTTTTTCAGAGCAAACAAAATGGCTAAGTAGGGTAGGTGCTTAAGCTTTAAAAGCACAACAAATTTGAAATAGCTTAAATGAAAGCTTTTCGACAACCATTGTTGAGGTGTACCAAGAGTTAGGATTACGTTGAATTGTCGTTGCACAGGAGCTAAATTAGTGCTATTTGTGAAGGGATTCATAACTAAGAACCACAGTCAAATGAGGAGCTGACATCTGAGCAGGCACCCAACGCAACTTTTTACGGCGGCATTGTACGCCACGTCACGTCGGAATTTCGGATAATGTTTAACGTTCACTCTTCCTCACGGGGTAGTAGAAGCGTCGGACTTTCCTGCTGCACCGACCATTTATATAACTGGCGGTTATTTTTGGTAATGATGCGGGCCCGAACCTGGGATCTTCCGCATGCTGGGTAATTGTTTCGCCGACTGTGCTACCCATCCAGCTGGGTGTCAAATTTTGTCTTCGAGTATTATCGAACTAAGTGGGGAATTTTATAGGAACTTCTCATGCAGCGTCAAATTTTAAGGCGCAGCTGAAGTGCACTAGTCGATAATACACAATTCGTATAAATGAAGTTTTATTTTACAGCATGATTTGTTTATTAATGGATAGGGCAGAAATATAGAAGTTATCTTTATAAAGCAAAGCTCTTAAAACGCGCATTTGGAAAAATTTAAATATACATTATTATCAGTCCTAACTACCGTAATCCTTGGAACTCTTTTGAATTATCCCCATATACACGCCTTATTACAGCTTTATTAACCCTTTCAATCCCAATGATGCCATTTGGCATCATCATGTTTTTGATCATAATTTTAAAAAAATGGTAGGGGTGACATCTATTGGGATTTATGCAAAATATTTCCTATTAGAAAAAAGTTTAACGAATCGAATTATGTGCTTTTTGATATCATAAATGGCTATAGATGTTCAGAAAGAAATAAAAAAAAATATGCAAAATTGTCATTGGGACTGAAATGAGTAATCACTAATTAAATCTTGTAATAAGTGATTTATACCCTTAAATAACACCTTAAACATATGCAAAGTATTTCATAAACCACAACTTCTCACTCAGAAACTCTTACGAAATTACGAATAATTAAACATGAAAAGCTAATGGAAATTTTTTGTCGCCTTATTTAAACAAATACTACCTAACGGATACTGTTATTTTTGTATTGCGTTTCTAATGTTTTATAGGACAACATTAGAAACAATAAATGTACGTACTAAGGAGGTTGTTAGCCATTTCGGAATTATTTTAGACGACTTCTGAAACATCAAAAGGGGACATTTTATTAGCGTACAAAACATTGAATAATATTACTAAAGCTGGATATTTTTTTCATAAGTGATTATTCATTTATTTATTTGACTGCTATACAAAAAACGAAATTTTCCAATTGCATAGCAGAGGCAAGTCACTAAAATCAATAAAATACAGACAACCAACATTAAATGTGAATAAAACACACACCAAAGAATTTATACTGAAAAACTAGAAAAAAAGGAACTATAAGGTCACTGATAAAATCTCTAACTCGTTTAGTCCCAATGACGATTTGGCATCATCATTTTGTTGTGATTATGAAATTGTGTAGACTAAGTTCGACATCTACCTACAACCACCCGAAGGTGAACTCTGAACTCTAACTGTAACCACCACATGACTGTTACTTATATAGCTAGCGTTGTTGTTAAAACGCCCCTTATGTTTATTCCTCACTTGTAACCTTGTTCCTCTTTTACCATGGTCATTATTAATTAAAGTTTTGTTACCAACTTTCGAGTTTCCTTGTTGAAAGATGCACACCCAACATGCTACACTGGCGACGAGCTGTACGGAGCGAATCTTCGCAGAAATGGGTTTGTACGCCCTGACCAGGTATGGGAATTAAAGGTGTTTTTAAGTTCTTATACCGCAGGCGGTATTGTTTCTTAAAAAGTTAAAATTGTTTGAATTTTAAAAGTTTTTAAGCTATTTCGTAATCCGCATTTCCCATCCGGCTTCCTAGATTAATTTTTTAAATATATTCCCTATTCCTGTAAACCATGGCCACGAGTGTTGTTGGCGTAGTTGGTCACATGTCAGAGTTCGATACTGCAAACCCGGGGGCATGGGACCTATACCAGGAGCAGCTAAATTTTTTTATGGAAGCCAATAGCATTACAGAGGCAGCAAAAAAGCGTGCTACTCTTATTTCAGTAATTGGCACCAAAACACTTGGCATCCTGAAGTCTTTGATTGCACCAGCGGGTTTTGCGGATCGAACTTTCGACGAACTGTTAGCAATACTCAAGAACCACTTTTCCCCCAGGACATCGGTCATTTATTCCCAGTTTATGTTTCACAAGCGAATGCAGCACCCGGGTGAATGCATAAATGATTACGTCACTGAGCTCCGACATTTAGCTGAGAATTGTGATTTCGGCACAACGCTGTCCGAGCGATTGCGAGATCAACTTGTTTGCGGGTTGTCAGATGAGGGCGTACAGAAACGTCTGCTTTCTGAAAATGATTTAACCCTCGATAGCGCCGTAAACAGGGCTCTCGCTCATGAGACAGCCACCTCTCAGGTCCGTAAAATGCATAGTCACTCTGGTGCTGAGTCGGTTGATTTCGTTAAAGGGAAAAAGAATAAGTTCAGCAAGTCCGGGTTCCAAAAAGGGTCGTTTTCGGGCACTAGTACATGCCATGGTTGCGGGGAAATGCATGACAGGTCCAAATGCAGGTTCAGGAATGCTAGATGCCGGTCCTGTAACGGGAAGGGGCACATTGCAAAGGTGTGCAGGTCAGCGGCTGATAGGAAACCAGCCAGGGAAAATCGGTTGCATGAGATAGAAAATGCTACCAGTAAAGATTGTTTTAATGAGTACTCACTCAACTTCGTGCGTGAATGCGATTCTGTTAAGCAATACGCAGAAATTGAGATTGATAGCCGAAAACTGCGCATGGAAGTGGATTCGGGGTCCCACTATTCCATTGTCTCTTTTAAAACAATCAAAAAGCTCTTAAAGCCCAAAGTTCCAAAATTTCAAAGCACTGATGTTCACCTAACGGATTTCCAAAGGAACAAAATTCAAATTAAAGGAAAATGTGAAGTTCAGGTCAAGTTTAAGGGGTTTTCTGCAGATTTGGATTTGCTGGTAACCAAGGCTGATTGCACCAGCATCCTTGGAGCATCGTGGTTCCAACCACTTGGTCTAGCTATTACGGGAGTTAATTCTATCTCGGATCCTATACAGGCTGTGTTAGACGAGTTTCCAGAGGTTTTTTCTGATGGCCTCGGCGTCTACACAGGTGAGAAAATAAAACTTCCCATTGACCAAAAAATCCCGCCAATACGCTTGAAAGCTAGGAACGTTCCGCTTGCATTAAAGCCAAAAATAGAGACGGCTCTACAGGACTTACTAAATGAGGGCGTCATTGAGCCTATTGATAATCCAAAATGGGCTACGCCTGTAGTTCCTGTGCTAAAACCTTCTGGTCAAGTTCGCTTGTGTGGCGATTATAAGGTCACGCTAAATAAAGCAATGCAGGCATATCCTTACCCGATTCCTGCAATTAACAACCTGCTTTCAAACCTGCGGGGAGGAGGCTATTATGCTAAAATAGACCTCACGCAGGCTTACCTCCAATTGGCCGTGGATGATGAGTCTGCGGATGCTCAGACCATTGTCACACACAAAGGGGCCTTTCGAGTAAAAAGACTACAGTTTGGGGTAAACGTTGCTCCAGGGGTCTTCCAGCATCTTATGGAAGATCTTTGTGCTGGTTTAGAAGGCGTGGTGCCCTATTTTGACGATGTGCTCATTAGGGCAGAGTCTTCTGCTCAGCTGGCTGAGCGGTTGCGAAAATTCTTATCACGTCTTAAGAAAGCAGGGTTAAGGGCTAAAAAAGAAAAATGTTTGTTTGGTGTTACAGAGGTAGAGTTCCTGGGGTTTCGGGTTGATAAAACTGGGATTCACCCCTCTAAGGGTAAAGTTGAAGCAATTCGTGCAGCCCCTAAGCCTCAAAACAAGCAACAGTTGCAAGCTTTTCTGGGTTTAGTTAATTTTTACCATAGCTTTTTACCGAATAAGGCTTCGATTGCTGAGCCATTGCATAGACTATTAGATAATGATGCTCCGTGGAATTGGTCTTCCGACCATACAAAAGCTTTTAACACCCTAAAAAACTTAATATCCTCAGAAAGTGTCCTCACTCCATTTGATGATTCATTACCTATCGTGTTGACGTGTGACGCGTCCCCGTATGGAGTCGGTGCTGTGCTGGCACACGTTCTGCCTGATGGCCGGGAGGCACCAGTCGCATTTCATTCACGGACTCTCACGTCAACCGAACGAAATTATGCACAATTGGATAAAGAGGCACTTGCAGTAATTTCGGGGGTTAAAAAGTTCCACCATTTTCTATACGGGCATCATTTTACAATAGTAACTGACCACCAACCTTTACTTGGTATTTTTAATAGGGGGAAGGCAACTCCGGAAATTATCTCGCCTAGAATGCTAAGATGGTCACTCCTTCTAAATGCATATGACAGTATTCTAGTACATAGATCAGGTAAGAAAATTGGTCATGCTGATGCACTGAGTAGATTGCCCCAACCTGCCCCAAATCTCGTGGTTCCTAATCCATTAGAAGTCCTTTTTGTCGAGGATCTTTCAAGCCCTCCGGTGTCCGCGGCTGAAGTTGCTGCAATGACTTCACGTGATCCCGTGTTGTCCAGAGTTTTAAATTTTGTTCTTAAGGGTTGGCCGGAGGGAAATGCGGAACCGGAATTGCGTTCATTTTATACAAAAATTAATGAACTTTCAATACATAAGAAATGTATTTTGTGGGGTAATAGGGTAGTTATACCTGGTCCGGGTCGTACTAGAGTTCTCGAAGCCCTACATCTGGCTCATCCGGGTATAGAAAGGATGAAAAGTTTGGCACGTTGCTACGTGTGGTGGCCAAATATTGACTTAGACATTCATCATCATGTGGCTAATTGCAGGTTATGTCAAGAGACCAGACATTCTCCTCCTCGTGCACCGGTACATCCTTGGGAGTATACTACAACGCCATGGTCCCGTCTTCATCTAGATTTTGCTGGACCGTTCCAAGGTCGAAAGTTCCTGGTGCTGGTTGATTCACATTCGAAGTGGCTGGAAGTGAAGGAGATGTCAACCACCACAGCATCTGCTACCATCGATGTGCTGAGAGAACTGTTTGCCATTCACGGAATTCCAGACGTTGTCGTCTCTGACAATGGTCCGCCGTTCGAGTCAAGGGAATACCAGGGTTTCCTTCAAAGTAACGGAATTCGTCAGGTCCTCGTGGCACCTCGTAGAGCAGCTGGGAATGGTCAAGCCGAACGAGTAGTTCAATCAGCTAAAGACTCTTTGCGTCGCATCGTTCAAGGGTCGTTCAAGAAGCGCTTGCACAGTACCTGCTGTTCCAACACATCACTCCATCGTCCGTCACCAACTTGAGTCCGAGTGAAGTGCTTATGGGTCGACGAATAAGAAGCTGCCTTGACCTGTGCCATCCAGACCTTGTACGCGACATTCGCGAGAAGCAAGAAACAGAGTTCTTGAAACAGAGGGGAACTGTTCGCAAGTTTTCCTCAGATGAGGCAGTTCTTGTAAAGAATTACTCACGTGGTCCAGCGTGGGTTCCCGCCAAAGTAACAGACGTAACTGGTCCAGTGTCTTACAGAGTCATCACAGATTCGGGTCAAGTTGTTCGACGACATGTTGATCAAATGCTCAAGAACCAAGGAGTTTCGTCTTCACCGTCAACTTCAGATGTGGAGCCATCAACTGCTTTGGATCCAAATTCGTCTGAGCCTCCATCTGTCGACGTACCCACCAACACCGAGATTGCAGAGGCTACAACAGATTCTGCGCCGCAGCCTTCATCGTCAAGGGTTACGCCGCAACCTCCATCACCAAATATATTGTCGCGGCCCAAGCGTAATAGAAGACCTCCTGAGCGCTATGGTTCCCAGCTGGTGTGAGGGAGTGTTGTGATTATGAAATTGTGTAGACTAAGTTCGACATCTACCTACAACCACCCGAAGGTGAACTCTGAACTCTAACTGTAACCGCCACATGACTGTTACTTATATAGCTAGCGTTGTTGTTAAAACGCCCCTTATGTTTATTCCTCACTTGTAACCTTGTTCCTCTTTTACCATGGTCATTATTAATTAAAGTTTTGTTACCAACTTTCGAGTTTCCTTGTTGAAAGATGCACACCCAACATGCTAAAATTTTAGAAAAAAATTCTAATCGTCTATAGCCATTTATGATATCAAAAAGCACATCATTGGATTCTTCAAACTTTTTCCATTGGAAAATATTTTTTATTAATAACTATAGATGTCAGCTTCATTTTTTTTAAAAATCATGAACAAAAGCATGATGCAAAATTGCATCACTGGAACTCTCTCTGATAGGGTTAATTTCGTAAAGTTGTCAAAAAATAAATCTGTCTAAAGGAAGTTTGAGTTTAATGAATTGTATATATAACAGATTATTATTTGCAATGATTATTTGCATTAAAATTTGAAGAAAACAAGAGCCCCTAATATGCTAAAGGGTACCTTGTTTTAATTAAAACGCACGTAAATTTTTATTCTCCTTTTTTCTTCAATTAACTAGATTTTAAAGACATGCAGCATTTTTGTTGGAGAAAAATTTGACAATAACGCGTCTTATGGTCATGGAAATGATTTCTTTATTATTCGCAGTAATTCAAAGAAATTTAGGTCAACCAATATTCAATTTTAAGATAAAGCCTTTTGTTGGAGGACTCTACAAATGTCAGGAGATATATCCTTTAATATTTAAGGCAAACAAACTAAATTGAAACCCCCTGCTGAATTAAATACTAAAAAATACATCACAAAATTAAACCTATATTATAAAATAGCATCAAACAAGTACTCACATTATACATGATTCTACATAGCCGATTCATAAACTGGCACATCTTAGACTTGCTAGAGGTTCTGGCCCGTTACTGAATTCACACGACTAACTGAAAAACTCAAAACTAGGGAGAAACTAAAAATCGGGTTATTATACAGTAACATGCAAACAATTTCTGCATGGCATGATTCGCTATGTATTGCCCCATAAGTAAAATAATTTTTACGATTCTTTATTTACAAGACATTCACAAGGCTTTATTCCACGATTCCTGTCCACCTGGACACGGACAGCTTTTAAGGAGGAATAGTTGCGCTGGACCACGGGTCTCCAAACTCAAGTGCCTCAGTGTTAATCCAATTGGAAAAAACTATTTTCTCTGCCACATTTCTCCGGCTGCATTGAATGTTTTTACAAACAGTTTTTAAATGACAAATGTAGATAACTTGCAGGTCTCTATAGTACCATTTTTTTAAAAAATTCGCTTCGCATGCTTTTTGTAAAAATTTTTATTCAAAATTGTAAAAATATTTCGAAAAAAAAATTCAAAATGTTTGATTGTCGGGATCCGTAAGTCAGAAACATTTCACATAAAAAATTAGTTTGTAAAAATATTTAATAATTCAGCCAGAGAAATGTGACAGAGAATTTTTTTTATCAATTGGATTTACACTGATGCACTTTGCTTTGGAGACCCCCGGTCCAGCGCACTCATTTCCCCCTTAACCACTTGAAGTATGCCGAAGTACAAACCCGTCAAAGGGGAATTTAGGTGTTCTAGCAACACATTATTTTTGAAATTCATTAGTGTTTAAAAAATTGTTAATAATGAAATTCGAACATTTGAAATATTAAGGATGCTTTAAAAACTATTTACATAAATAAAATTTTAAAAAATAATTCGTCGGAAAAGCTGTCCAGATCCAAGAGGAACCGTGGTATGAAACCGGTACTGTCTACTACGAATAGAAGGTCCTATTGAAATGTAAATAAAGCAGCAAAAAAGCCTATAAGTATAAGGCGATTAATATATTCAGCATTAAAATTTGTTGCTTTGAGCTAATTTTGCTTACAAAAACATCCAGGACCTTCAAAATGCAGACAGTAGAGTAGTTACAAACTATGCATTTCTTTAGTATCGTACACAGTCAAGAGATTCAAAGGAGACGTGACAGCAAAATTATTTTGGGGATATTTATAGTGTTACGTTGGTAATAAAAGTGTAGTCATACAATAACGCACATTGAAATTTAAATTAATGCAATAGTGAAAAAAAATACGATTCTGTATATTTGCCTATTTTTAAAAATTTTAAGCAGAGACTAGCATAAGTCTTAATTTCTTTACACTTTCACTAAGGTTTAGAGAATTACGTGTGTGTTAATTAGAAAAAATAGATACGAGATTTTGATCCAATTGTCTAGAAACCTTGAGAATTTAAATACCATGCCAATTAAACTATAAGAAGGAGAATAATATATAAGAGTTTGTTCATAGGTTACCGAAAGTAAAATTTAACACAGAATTTTTTCACACTTTTTGTAAAAACAACTAACAAAACTTTTTCAATGTTTAGAATAAGTTACTTTGATATAATGTAATCAAAACATGATTTTCTTATATATATTTTTGGATATCACGTCTCCTTCAGTTTCTCTTGCGCAAGAAAAGTCAATATCTCGGACGACTAAAAGGAACTGTCAATCCCATAGAGCTAATAAAATAGTTTTGAGACCACAACTTTTACAAAAGAATCGCTTTGCCATGTTATTGCTTTTTCACCAGGCATAGAACCATCACAACATCAATTTAAAACAAAATTGAAAAGAAAATAACATCCGGTTATTTAATTATTAATTCAAAAAATTTTAAAATAGGGTCGCTAACTGCTGTACATTTTTAGCATTTTAAAAATTAAAAAAATTATAATTAAATAACTAGATAGAATTTTCGTTTCAAATTTGCTTCAGTTTTATGTTATGTTGATTTCCACACCTAGGGAAAAAGGGACAACATGGCAAAGCAATACTTCTGCGAAAATTGTGATTCAAAACTAATGCATTAGCTCTATGGGACTGACATTCCTCTTAAGAATCGAAAACAAAATTGCTTGTTCAATTGTGTTGTCACTTGCATTTCATTCAGGGCTCTTCTCCATTCAGGTGGTAATTGCCTACAGCTGTAAAACCCCCATTTCCCACAGATAGAAAATTCAACCACCAATGCCATCACAACAACCATCAAACCAAAAAACCATCACGTTCCAACTAAAAAATCATTCCATACACACATCTCGGATTCCATAATCACATTCCCTATTCCAACACTAGCCACCTCACCACCGATACCACTTCCAGCCAGTTTTCTGCATTGACGTACCATGGCATCACTCGCACTCGTTCCGCCATGGTTCTTCGACGTCTGTTCTCGCACTCTAGACGTATGCACTCGCACTCGTGAGTCGGTGTTCGTTACCGTGACCCCCACATTCACATGTCTGTTGTTCGTGTCCCATTCCCGGACGTTGTCCAACATCCCATCGTTTGATGTTGGTTTCTTTGTGCCCTGGTGTCCATACAATCATTTCGGTTTCGGCGTGTGCAATCGGATCGGTACTGTCTGTCGGTCCGAAGGGAGATTAACTGCCGACCTATAAACGGCCCCGTGCAGGCCAAATTTCCGACGAATAATACCCCGTGTAAGGGAGTGCACGTTAAATATCTTTCAAAGTTCCAACGCTGCGTACGATGTCGCTCTTAGCGGCTGCGTTGGGTGCCTACTCGGGCGTCGGCTCGTCACTTGATTGCGGTTCTAAAATACGACGCCCGTCGCCAATAGCCCTCGTGTAGCTCTAGTGCGACGACAATTGACACTAAAACCTAAAAAAAACGAAGGGAGATGATTCCTGGGTGAGGTTGTAGTATGTGTTAACTTTTGTTCAGTCCAAAACATAACCACTGAAATAAATTTACTTCAATTTTTTTCAAAGAATTCCGAAATCCACTTGATCCTCTTCGTATGTAATTTTTAATACAATTAATGATATTAAGCAACTTCACTTATCGGTATTTTCGGGAAATCTTAAACTTTTCAGTTTTAATAAAAAAAATTAGTACAAAGAAAAATTGCAAACAGAATTACGTAATTCAGAAGCTAAGAAGTTAGAGCTTTTTGAGCTTACTTTGATTTTACAATGTAATGCATTTTTTTCACCCCCGAATAATATATTTGTATCCTTAATACATTATGGGAAAAATATTGAAAAAAATTAACTGCATTGGAATTTAATTGGACGCATTACCTGAAATTGAGGGCTGCCCAGAAAATAATTAAACATGCTAGAACTGTGATATAAACATATTGACAAAAAGAAGGTATCATTTATAATGATAGGTGTATTGAAAATAATATGGTGGTTTTGCAAAATTGTTTTTTGGAATTTAAATAATTTCAATTTTTGCTATATGGTAAAAACCAACTACAAAATTCCAATTCTGATAAGAATGATTAGAAAAATACTAAACATATTTTAAAATAATCCTCTTGAACTATACTTATATTTTTTCAAAACAATTCATTGGTATTTATTCCCTAATGTTATTACACTTTGAATATTGCCAAAATCGATATTTCACAACAGTTATTAAATTCACTATTTAATTTTGAATATACTTTTACAACTGTCATCTATGAGGGTTATTAGTAACTAAAACTTCAAAACGGAATGGAATGGAAGAAAAAAACCACCGCATTTGTCGAGAGGGAGCTCTACTTTATTAGAATAAAATGGATTATGTTATTTGTTGCTTATGGCAACAGTATGAATTAGGGGATTGAAATCAAGTCAGCTGAAGCTCATTTTGAGTAAGGGGCAAATTTGATCGTAGAATTTGTTTTATATGCACTAGAATGCGTAATTTTTTAGGTGTAAGCTCTACGACCCAATGAACGAGCCTTCTAAAAGATACTTAGGTATATTGTTTTTCCTCTAAGAGAATCCAAAATATCTAAGGCGGTTCTCTGTTGTTTGAACAAAAGCTACTATATTTTTTATGTTTAAATTCGTGACAATTAGTCATGTAGAGTAATATACATTTTTTCCAAGTGTTAGGGCATCAGAGCTGAATGGGATTGAAAAATGAGGAATTCTTACTGTCGAGAAATTCATATTCCAAATAAGAAATTGTTGAAATAAAAAAGCTTAAATGAGGTTTCTCTTTAACCAGTTTTTTTTATTCACGAGTTGATTTCAATTCATAAAGAATAAAGTTTATTCGGTACAATGACGAAACATGACGGTACACGCAATGCATTCCCCAATGTAATTTGTTAGACAAACAGTATATTTTTACTATTTCAGTAGTTGGATTTCTTCGGATGTGGTGTATTCAAGTTGCTTCCTTATAGAGTAATTCAATGACTACTTGCAATTATAGTTGGGTGGTGAGGACTAGGTAACGAACACTTCTTTTCGCCTCCAGAGATAATTCAGCGCTTTTAAGCAAATGTGGATCTATGCATTCCTTAAAATTCTAATTTTGGGCATTGGAAACTTAATAATTAAATGATGCGATTCGACTCAAATCTACTTCGATTACAGTTTAACTGGGTTTCTTCAAGTTTATATTAGCGACCTAGAGTAAGGGTTTTTTTATTTTAACTACACAACTTAGATACACGAGTTGTTTAGTTAATATTTTAATATTGAAATTGCCGTTACAAAGTATCAAGGATTTTCTTGTTCATTTATAAGGAATTAAGTCTTAAAACGTTGTAAAAACAAACTGCAATTACGACTACTGCCAAAAATGTTCGACAAAACTTAATGGAATACGATTCACTGCTGTCATTGTCAATGAACCGCCATTTATTTAACCGCTCTAAGCCATTTATTTAATGTCTTTGTTAATTTACGAAATGCGTTCTCTTTGTCAGTTAATTTTTGGTTTTATTTCTTATCCGTTTCGAACGATAAATTTGGATATTATTTTAAAAGAATAGGCATACTTATTTTTTTATTCCTAGATAATAAGTCACCTTTCTCTGCTAAGTCTTTCATCGGAAAAATGCTTCGATTTCTCCAAGGTTTTGTGGTTTCCTTAGAGCTTCTTTTTAAGTAAAAATTTGAAGAGTTATTGTTTAAAAATGAAAGAGGAAGACATAAAAACGAAAACATAACTATCTTTAAGGGGGAATAGTACCGAGAATCGGCTTCTCAAGCGAAGGCTTCTCTCTGTGTTAATCCTATGGGAAAAAAATAAAAAGTCTGCCACATTTCTCCGGCTCTAATTAATATTTTTACAAGCGGTTTTTTTATATGATGCATGCAGCTGATTTGCAGGTCCGTATAATCGCATTTTTTTGAAATTCATAAAAATAATTTTTTGATTATTAATAAACAGTTTTACAATATGAACTAGGACGAAATTTGAAAAACCGCGATTATAGGGACGTACAACTTTTAATTTCATTAATTTTGAAAAAAAAAAGTTCGCAATTATTTGCATTTTTAGGGTAGAAAAGTGGCAGCGAAATTATGAAATTTTCAATATCCAGTCTTATCCAGGAAGTAGCGCCCCCTGGGTTAGCTCCTCCCCCTAAAGTTAGCTCCTCCCCTTTTAGTTAAAGATGCTGAAACTCAGATAAGATAAGGTACGTGTAGTTCAATTTCAAGAGTCTGCGAATTTTAACTTCTGCTCCGTAAGCTAAGGTTTCAATTCATTGTGTGTTTTTGGACGCCGATTTCGAAAATACAAATGGATTTTTTACTATAGCATCCAGTTTAAAAGCTTTAAAAAAATTAAGTGGCATTGATTCATTCTATTGGATTCTAATTCTTAATTAGTAAAAAAAATCTTTTTTAATTTCTTCCAAATGATTTATTTAAAGAGTTTGAAATATGCTTTGGGGACTTGAAGTTTAGAAAAAGGCATTACAAAGTGTGAACAATTGCACAAATTTGGACTTATATATTTTTGTTGAAATATTAATTTAAGTTAAAATCTGAAAAACATGTACTTCTTGAAGTTTTTGTTGTATAATTTACCATTTCTTTCAAAAAGGATTTTTGCATAACGTTTTAAATCTGTTTTGGCATTAGGTAGCAGTATTGGCGTGTTTTATATTAGGTAACTTTTTTCAGTTTTTCATTTTTGAACTTCCGCGATTTTAATTAATGATTCGGTTCCACTCTCAATGCGAGGTCTTGTTGTGTTCCGTCCGTTGTGTTCGAATATAGTTTAGTTTTAGGTTTGAATGATCGTCGCACTAGAGCTACACGAGTGCTATTGGCGACGGGCGTCGTATTTTAGAGCCACAGTCAGGTGACGAGCCAGCACCTGAGTAGGCACCCAACGCAACCGTTAAGGGCGACATCGTACGCAGCGTTAGGACTTTGAAGGATATTTAACGTGCACTCCCTTACACGGGGTATTATTCGTCGAACATTTTTTGCTGCACGGGCCGTTTATCGGTCGGCAGCTACTTTTTGGCGATGCCCGGACCCGAACCTGGGACCTTCCGTATGCTAAGCGTGTGCTCAACCGACTGGGCTCCCCAGCCCCTCTAATATAGTTTAGTAAAGTTAGTTTGAAATATCTTCGCACTAGAGCTATATGATGGCTATTGGCGACGGGCGTCGTAGTTTACAACCGCGGTCAAGTAACGAGTCGACATCAGGGTATGCACCCAATGCAACTGTTCAAGGAGCCATCGTACGCAGTGTTGGGACTAATAAGAATATTTAGCGTGCATTCCCAATGCAAGGGGTATTATTCGTCGGACATTTTTCTTCACGGACGATTTATAGGTCGGCGGTTGATTTGGCGATGCCCGGACCGAACCTGGGACCTTTCACATTTAATTCAAAAAAATGCCTTAACCGACTGATCTGTTCTGTCTTCTTTATGTGCATCATTTTCTTATTCCTGTAATTTATTAAACCTTTATCGCTGCATACTCGGCATACCGAATATCCTGTATAAATCCCAACCAGTATAGTTTCCGCGTTCGAATCCCGGTTGGTAAGCGCATGGATGATTGACTTGTCAATACAATGTTAGGTTAGGTAAGGTTTGAAATATCGTCGCACTAGAGCTACACGAGGGCTATTGGAGAACGGGCATCGTATTTTGGAACCACAGTCAGGTGACGAGCCATCACCTGAATAGGCACCCAACGCAACCGCTAAGGGCGACATTGTACTCAGCGTTCAATACAATGTTAATTGTCTACATGTTGGTCTTAATTTGTGTAAAAAGATGTCCATCCTCTCCGGACGCTCTGGTAACATTCTTCCATAGGATATCCATGATCACAACAACAGCATTAAACCTTATTAGTTTCAATTAGATTAAATTTTCCCTAACTAATAGAAGATAGCTAATTATTCGAGGTAGCATCCTTCAAATCCAGATTGCCGAATTATTTTCAAAGAAAATTGCAATTTGGTTGTTTTAGATTATATAAGTTTCCAGTTTTCCTTTTTGTCCATCGTGATTTTATTGGTTGTTTCAACTTTACTCTAAATGCTCGATAAAAATCGCAGATATTTAGTAATGGTAATTTATTCTAAAGTGTCTTCCATTTTGAGTTTGAAACAAGCATGAGAGTATTCACTAAAGAAACCACGTTATTGGCGCAAATAGTTTATTTGTTGCTGTACAAATTATACAAGTTTCGGCTCGTCTTCTTCAGAAAAACACTACACAACTATAATAGTGCCTCTTATAAAAAAATTTTAAATTTTTTTCAAAAACTTCATTTTATTTAAGACAGTTTTTCTTTGCAAAATTGGAAATTTTTGAATCGTTACGTCTCGATCCTCATGTTGGCGCATACCCTTCCCTCCCCCTCTGAGCGTGCCGTAATCGTACGTCCCCTTATCGAAAAATTTAATATTTTGAAGCATATTCAATGTATTTACTTTCAATGATCTTTCAATATTACTTTTATGATGTGGTTTTTTAATCTATCAATAACATTTGTTATAATTTTCAAAAAAAGATACGAATGAATTTTAAAAAATACACTTTTGTCAAACATATAATCTTTTTTGTTCTGAAAAATAATCGTATGATAATTTATGTAAATATACATCGTAATAAAATGTAAGTTTTTAAAGAAAATTGTGTGGAATATTTTCGAGAAGAAAAAATAAGGCATTAAAGTGTTCTTCGATTCCAAGCACCACAAACAACCATTTCACCGATCAAACTGAACCGATTCCAAACACCACTATACAATTTCGATTAAGGGGTCTAAGGAGTCTTAAAAATGTGCAAAGAAGATACTACAAAGCATAGTCTGATCTTTCATGTCATTTTTTAACTACTCAATGTATAAGTATAATTTTTTTATATGTAATTCTACAAGATTTATTTATTATAAAACAAGTTTTAAAATTTATGAAACTTTAGCAAAAACTAAAATAAATGATATTAAACATGAAGGTACTTGAACACACTGTGATTAGGCTTGCGCGGCAAATTGTGAGGTCAAAATTGAAAAAATGAATAAAAAAATGACTTTATATTGTACAAATATGTACAAACAAAGACTTATACCTAAATTCTCAGCTCAATTTTAATTAGAAATTATTTTTAAAAAAATTTAAAATCAAAATTTTTAAATTTGTATTAATTTTTTTAGAAAAAAGTTCTTAAAATAATTTCTAATTAAAATTGAGCTGAGAATTTAGGTATAAGTCCTAGTTTGTACATATTTGTACAATATAAAGTCATTTTCTTGGTCATGTGTTCAATTTTGATCTCACAATTTGCCGCGCAAGCCTAATCACAGTGTGTTCAAGTACCTTCATGTTTAATATCATTTATTTTAGTTTTGGCTAAAGTTTCATAAATTTTAGAACTTGTGTTATAACAAATAAATCTTGTAGAATTACATATAAAAAAATTATACTCATTTATTGAGTAGTTAAAAAATTACAAGAGAGATCAAACTATGCTATGTAATATCTTCTTTGCACATTTTTAAGACTCCTGTGACCCCTTAAGGGGTCATAGGAGTCTTACAAATGTGCAAAGAAGGTACTACAAAACATAGTTTGATCTTTCATGGCATTTTTGAACTACTCAATGTATAAGTATAATTTTTTTATATGTAATTCTACAAGATTTATTTATTATAAAACAAGTTTTAAAATTCATGAAACTTTAGCCAAAACTAAAATAAATGATATTAAACATGAA
Organism: Hylyphantes graminicola; assembly: GCA_023701765.1. NCBI lineage: Eukaryota > Metazoa > Arthropoda > Arachnida > Araneae > Linyphiidae > Hylyphantes > Hylyphantes graminicola. The sequence continues at coordinate 58,453,424 of CM043118.1, read as the reverse complement.
GCTATTTGAACACATTGTGATTAGGCTTGCGCGGCAAATTGTAAGGTCAAAATTGAAAAAATTACCAAGAAAATGACTTTATATGGTACAAATATGTACAAACAAAGACTTACACCTAAATTCTCAGCTCAATTTTAATTAGAAATTATTTTTAAAAAACTTTAAAATCAAAATTTTAAAATTTTTATTAATTTCTTTAGAAAAAAGTTCTTAAAATAATTTCTAATTAAAATTGAGCTGACAATTTATGTATAAGTCTTTGTTTATACATATTTGTACAATATAAAGTCATTTTCTTGGTAATTTTTTCAATTTTGACCTCACAATTTGCCGCGCAAGACTAATCACAATGTGTTCAAATAGCTTCATGTTAAGGCTATGTACACATGACGCGTTTGCCAACGCGCGGTCAACGCGCGTTGGCAAATTGTGGAACCGTACACATGAGGGCGTTAGACGCCGAGTTGAGGGCACGTTGGCTGACAGCGCAAGACATGGCATCCGTCAGTTGGACCAGCGTACTCAGTGCGAACACATGGAGTTAGAAGAGTTTACCTGTTTTCGTACCTTTTTTACCTTGTAAAGTCGTTTGAGAACAAACACATGAAACAAAGTAAAATATTCTGAATGTGTACTCTAAGCCTATGCATCATTTTCTGAGAAGCCATTATCGTTTGTCATGCAAAGCCTAGGTCCATTAATATATTTTAATCCTTGAAAGGAAAAGTTAATACTAGGGAATGTAAATCTTTTCCGTTGCCCCAAAAATTTTGAGAAATGTGATGGAGTTTGTTGCAAACAAATGTGAACACAGTTTCTCTGACTTAATAAGACAAATCTTTCTAAGTTAGTGATAAATTGTTCTTATATTTGAAGGTTACAATCTAATTTTGAGCATGCGTCTAAAATTTTAAAATTATATATTTTGAATTTAGTGAAAAAAATGAGAAATATTGCTCCGTGAATTTTTTAATATCACAAAGTAGCGAAACTGTAAAATCAATGTGTTTTTTTCTTAGTTTAAGGCAGTTCAGTATCGTGTAACTTTCAAAAAGTTGATTTTTTTTGTTCAAATATTAATGTAAAATACGTTTCAAGAACTTTCCAACGATGTCCTTTGTATGTCATTCAGACACATTTAACTTGATTAAATTTTATTTTGGATATGGATCTGCAGTATTTTTATAATGTAAGTTTTCAACTTTAAATCTCATTTTTCTCAGAATGGTATTTTTCCAGGTTTAGGTAAAGCTGCGGAAATAAAAAAGTACCACTAGTGATTATTTCTGCCGTTAGTCACCCTATAGAATCGGACCTTTTTGAAATTGTAAATAATTAACATTCTGAGTTAATTGCATGACACAAATTTTGCATAAGGGGTCATCTTCATATTAAAAATGTTACTAAGATTAAAATTTCCAACAGTAACACCCCTTTTTGAGTCCATATTTCAAATCTATGACCTATGTTAATACGAAATGCCAAATTTTGTTAGTTTTTAAGCATTATTAGGGGAGTTAGAGACGTTCAAAGTTTAGGTCCCATAATGTTAAATGAGTTGCACATAAAAAACTATCCCAATCTATAAATAATTAAGATAATGAAACGAATTGTTTACTGAAAATAAATTATAATAGCCCAAACAAAATGCATTCAATATTGAGGTATTTAAAACAATTTTTATATTTTTAAATAATTATTAGATTAATTTTTTAAAAAAATATGAATAGAAACCCCTTAATATTTTTAAAGAAATAAATTTAAGACAGGAAGTTTAAGCGAAATCCAAATTTTTAAAAAATTTTATTCATAATTTGCTGAGTAAATCACAAAATACTTTTTAATTACCCTTTAGGGGACTGTGTATAAGACTACGTGTGATTTGATAAATAAAGACGACCTTGCATGCATGCTTGCTTGTCATTTTAGAGATGGTCCCCAAAAGGTCCACAAGTGATTCGATTAAATAACTCGTCAAATATTCATCCAAATGTAACAAAAACTTAGATTTAAGGGTTTTCAAGAGTGCTTAACATTTCTAAGTTATTAAAATTGGGTGTTGCCATTGGAAATTTCAAAGTTCGTGATATTTTTAATATGAAGACGGCCCCTTATGCAAATTTTGTATCGTGCAATTTAATCAGAATGTTAATTGTACACAATCTCAAAAAGGTCCGATTCTATAGGGTGACTAACGGATGAAATAACCTCAAGTGGGTACTTTTTTATTTCCACAGCTGTACCGTAGATACAAGGCTCGGCAAAGAAGACAAAGGCGATGGCGGGTTCATCCCCTTATAGATTACCGGTTAACCATGGGTTCATTTGTGAAGCTATACCCAAAATTAAGGGAACACCCCAACAAGTTTTTCAACTACTTCCGTATGAGTTCAATTGATGAACTATTATCTTTAATCACTGATGACATATCACCTTGTGAATATGTTGTGAGGGATGCAATTTCACCAGAAGAAAAACTCGTTGTAACATTAAGGTATTTTATTACAATTATTTACTACAATTCATATAATACTTTTAAATATAAGAATGACAACAATATTTTTTATTAAACCTCAAAATTAGGAAAAAAATTAGCCTAATTGACAAAGTAATGTTTTAGAAACAAATTTATTAATCGTAAAAACGCTTCCGCATCCATTGTACAGACACAAACAGATCAAAACAATGGTAAGATCAATCACAGATCACACAATTCACGTCAAAAACGAGCAAAAGCGCGCGGTCGACTGAACACATGTGTACGTTCTAATGCCCAGTATAGTAACTCGAACGCGCTGCAAACGTAGCGGTTGAAGGGAAAACTACAACCGTCGCGTTTTGGCGACGTTGATTCAAAGCGCGCGTTTGCATGTGTACGATCCCATTTGTTTCTATGTATTTGGCTAACGCGCGTTTGACAAACGCGCGGTCAACCGCCCTCATGTGTACATAGCCTTAATATCATTTATTTTAGTTTTAGCTAAAGTTTCATAAATTTTAAAACTTGTTTTATAATAAATAAATCTTGTAGAATTACATATAAAAAATTATAGGGTAAGGTGGGGTAAGTGGGCCATTGGGGCAAGTGGGCCACCCCCCTAGCATTTCCCGAATTATGGACGCTAAAAAAAATCTGTTGCAATATTTTTACGTATTTACCCCAATAGATGTAGGAAACATTATGGCATCATTTTCATTTAAGTATGTAACAAGGTACAACCCTTTTTGTGAATTTTTTTAAAATTGCATCTTTTCGTAATTCACGCCATCATGCTATTTTTTAAATTTATTTCCAAACGGTTCATGATACAAAACAAAATGTTATATATTTTGAAAGTGTATAAAACATAGTATCTTTTTGTAGTGTCATGTATTTGTGATGTTGATAAGGTTAAAAGAAAATTGGGGTGGCCCAGTTGCCCCGCGTTTGGGGTAAGTGGGCCACCACAATGGCGGGGTAAGTGGGCCACCCCTGGCCCACTTGCCCCAACTCTTTAATATACTTAAAAAAAAGTCATATTTACTGATTCATAGGGTTAGTCTTATACACTATTCATAGTCCTATTCATTGACATAGGCCAGTTTAAAATCTGTAGCCCTAACATTTTTTTTACACTACATGCAAATATGACAAGATGAAAATTAACGTATTTTTTCTTGTGGTAAGCTTGCAAGCCAGAAAAAGTTGCTATGGGGGAACTATTAAAGATACATCATTACTTTTTTTTTTCAAACACTCAAAAAATCATGTAGATTATTCCACTTGCCCAGCCATATCTCTACCAGTTATGTGTAAAAATATATTAGGGGGGTGGCCCACTTACCCCACCTTGCGGGGCAAGTGGGCCACTCGAATGACCAAAACGAAAAACATATTTTTTATATTTATTTTTTGTCAATTTGTGTTAAGATTGTCATGGGTACAGTAATAACATATGAGAGAATGGACCACACACAAAAAAAAATTGTTAGGCCGATTACATCCAGTGGTATGAGGGTCTAAAGTCGAATTATGCCAAAAAGGTGGCCCACTTACCCCACCTTACCCTACTTATATATTGAGTAGTTAAAAAATGACATGAAAGATCAAACTATGCTTTGTAGTATCTTCTTTGCACATTTTTAAGACTCCTATGACCCCTTAAAGCATCAAATAAACCAAGATTAGTATAAAATACATTCTTCTCGCAGGTATAGCTGTAAACAAGTTGACCTGCAAACCCAGAGATCCGATGCCAGAATCGAATGTAATCCTTCTATAAATCATAATATCAATCAAATATCTACCGTATAGAGAGGGTTTGTGCACATTAAATCCATTGCGGTGCAATGTTTCATAGTCTTGCACAATATTACGAATTGGTTCCCAGTCCGATACAAGCATCGTCTTTCTGACGGCATTTTAAAATTACGAGGCACGTCGACAAAATTCCACAGATAGATATAACACAACGTTTAAATAATTTCTAATATAAATTCTAAAACCGCGTGCAGTAGAACTTCAATTATCCGAAGCATGAATGATTATTCGAATGTCGGAAAAAAAAAATTGCACCCGACCCACCTGGTAATGTTTGTCTTTGTTGGATGTCATACCTGATGATATTTTTGTACCAACCAAAAAATTACTAGGCATTACATCCAGCAGAGATTACAACAATAGGTAGGCAGGTATAAATGTTTATGGTGTCACATAATAAACTTTAGTACCAACTGTAACTGCTTCCCCTTTTTGTAGTCACCTGTTATTTATGCAAATGATCTTTTTTTAATGCGTATAGTATAGTGTAGTAACTGTTTGTATATTTATCAATCACTTCTAAAAGAAACCTACAAATTTTAACATAAATTGAAAAAAAATTACAAAAGCTTGTAACTCAACTTGCCAAACGATACTTTATAGCTTGGATTTGATTGGGCTGATTACGACCGAAACTAGAATTTACGTGGTGAGTTTAAAGTTCAGGCGTAGCTTTCGTGCGACGTTATTCAATTAACCTGCAAAGTGAGTCATCCCGTCTTCTCATAGGGAAAATGGTAGGTTGGTACATGTATTTCTGGGTTGTGTGCTTGATCAGATACCCACCTATAGACCTCGTCAAGTAAGACATAGACAGATTTTTTTACTGGCACACCGATAGAGAGGAATTGCACCCAGGGTGACGGCGGGAATTTCTCGAAGGAGGTGTGAGATACGTTGACAAGGGGAGGAGCTTAGGAAAGGTAGTTTAAAACTGACCAATCGGCTACATATAGAAGGATTGGAAAATAAGATGAAAACGTCAATCAATGAATTAAGCATTTTGATTTGCTAGTCTCCGAATTCTCTGAACCTCCCTCCATAGCAGTTCCGATATCTTCACCAGATGTCGCCCTCGGCCACGTTGAGTTGCCTGCTCGGTACGATCCCGCCTTAAACAACTGACGATATTTCACATGTATTTTTTTTTTGAAAAATCAAAGACTTTATTTTGTATTAATTGTATATTAATAACTTAACTAAGATAGTCTGACGTTGTATTAAATTTTTAATAGTTCTTTGGAAATGAACGCTTATCTCGTTAGTTATCAAAGCGTTTAATCCATATTTTTACCAGTTGTTTGTTCACAAGCAACTTTGGGCAGATAGTTTGAAGTAATTTTTGCCCCATATTGTTCGCAAAAAAATGGTCTAAAACATTATGGGGACTTTAGAGTTAACGTAACGAGAGATTAATAAAATGGAAATAATTTCAAGTTAAAACTTTTTTTAGTTTAATTGAATAATGTTTTACATTGATATAGAACTGTTAATTAAAAAAAGAACTCTTTAACACTAAAAACATATTGTTAATATTAAAAGAATGATCAACAAATGTTTCCATAAGTATTTTACCCGAAGTATGTCAGAAATGACAAATAAAAATTCATTTTTTACTTCTTTTGAAAACGTTGATTCTTGTATTTCATGAATTTTAAATTTTGGAAAAAATTTAAAAACCTGAATTGTCTTTTAAAAATTTTATCTGTTTTGATTTCCGATTAAAATATTGTAAAGAGTCATTAGCTTAGATTTTCAAAAAAAAGATTGTAAGGTTTAGAGTTTTTCGTGACGTATTGTTATTTAAATAAAAATCGAAACAATTAGTGCCTCCATCGGCAATATGTTGTACTTTGACGATTGCTTTGTTTCCCTTCGATTTTTTTAAAACCTTTAAATTATACACATTCTTTAAAACCTAAAAACATCAGTTACAAAAACAAAACGTGAGCAATTAAACCTTTTTCTTTTGTTTTGCTGATCGATAGTAAGAAAATCAAAATTTTAATTATAGTTAAATTACTTAAACCGTTTTCGCAATGAGATAAATAAAAGAGACTAAAGGAAATTATGAATCGAATTTTTTTTCGAATAGCGCCAAAATTATTTAATCTTCAAACAATGTTTTATGAATAATATGCTATTTGAGTCTCGATTGTTAACATCTTTCGAATGACTAATTTGATTCCGAATTTGATTATATTTCCTCCATATGTGCGTTTGTCAATTCCCTGATTTATCTCGATCTGTTTTGGATCGGTCAGTTGATTTTTTTAAAATTAAAAACAATTTATATACATTATTTTTCTGCTAAAACAAGTATAGGAAACTTATTTTTTAATTTTTTTTGCAATCGATTAATTCCAATTTTTTTTAAAATAGTTGTTCGGTTTTAAATACTAAAAAGTAGCTTTATGAGAATAAAAGTTGGACTAAGTTTTAGCTTGATGATTATTTTAACGCTTATAACTCCTAAAAAAAAAAAAACAATTGGTGCGGTGCGCAACATCAGCAAAATTTCTCAAAAACTAACATTCTGGCTCTTTTAAGGAAAAAGGTTTTCGATCCCACTACAGATTATCTGTTTGGCTGATATCTTCAATTATATTGAATTAGCCTATAACAAAACTATAACCAAATACTTTACAAGTAATTCACTATTTAAATACAGCAATTAGTTATGTATACAGTATCTGTTTATAATACTCTTCAATCTCAGTCTAAAATGCCATTTTCTCAATTGTAGGTTTGAAATCACCCTTTCGGTGTGTTAGGGCATGATGTAAGCTGTACATAATTAAAATTGCTTTCATAGTACGCTTTAAACGGACTACATTACCATAGATTTTGCATGTCTTATTTAAATTATGCTTTTTTGGCAAACAGTTGGTATTTGATATATCATAGAGCAAGCATTATCTTTCAAAGAGTTTTTAGTGTTTTTTGGCGGCACTTATTAAATAATTCCAATTTCAATGTAAGTTCACCGACGAACCAACAATAAGAAAAACTAAAAAAGATTGTCCTTTGAAGTTTGAGATATTTTTATCCACTAATAAGTAAATTCACTTATTACTTTGAACTTTTAAATGTGATGATTTATTGTGGGGTAAAAGGAAGTCGTGCATTTGTTACACCCAGTTTTTACTTATTTTGTAAATACCAAAACTTCGTGTACGCAATATTAAACTCAATGAATATCGTAAATCCAGGACTTTGAACTTTTCACAATAAACAGGTTTGTTATACACGTTTCAACGATACTAAAAATGCTTTTTGGATAGATCATTCACTGAACTAATAAGTAAATTCACTTATTATTATTAATATTATTTACTTTTTAGGATTATCAAGGATTTAAGGATTTTTTTTCGAATTACCTAATAGGATTATTAATTTTTAGAATTGATTCATAGTAGGTTAACGAGAAAAAGACAATAGCTTTTACTCTTACGTTAGCTGCTAAAGTGCTTGAACAGAATCCACACGTAAGAAAATAAATTCGTTGATTTAATAAAAGATTATAATGATAGAATAAACACACTAGTTCCAAGCATTCGTTTATAATTTTACTATTGATCCGATCGGGAATCAAACAGACGTATCTTCTTGTTGCTTCTGGACCTAATCTGGTTTACTAGAGTAATAATTACTCTAATAACCAGATTCGATGGTATATTAGGATTTTGCAACTAAATAATTAGAACATAGCAGGGGATAGGACATGTACTACGAATGCCCCTATCAGACACAACTCGAATTGCCCTCACATGGCGATGGAAAAAGGAAAAGGGGTCGACCTAAACTAACCTGGCGTCAGATGGCGATAAAGGAAAGGAACAGTTTTGGAGAGCCAAGATGGGGGATCGCAAGGGATGCAGTACTTGACCAGAAGGGATGGAACGCTACGCTTGTGGCCTCATGCACCACTTTAGCTTTAGGAGACTTAAGAGGAAATTAGAAACATTTAACGCAGCTATGTACACGAGCCCGTTTATGATGTGGTATAAATACTGAAACTAGGTACAAGAAAAATAATTTTTACTTTTAATTACCAAATATGAAATGCAAGATAATGAAAGTATTGCGATGGTGTCGGAAATTCGAAATTGTTTTCTATGTTTTCGGTGGTTGCTGATTTTAACCCTTTCAGTCCCAAAGATTTACTACACTACAGAAACATCTGATATTCACAAAATAAGCTTATTTTAGGTCAAATATACGAATTCCATAAGAAAAAAAAATCATTAAAATTTTTTATATGGTTTTTGAAAAAATGCCAAATTTTTTAAACTGTGGAAAACAACAAAATAAAAAAATATATATTACCTAAAAACACTTCGAGTTATATATTTTAAGGTATCTGACCATATTATAAAAAAAAAATTAGTAATTATTGTAATCGAAATAGTTTAAATTGAGTTTTAAATATGTGGAACTGAAGTGAACTTATCAAAAATCAGGAGAAACGCTTATTGACTATTTTCTAAATAAAAAAAATAGTAGTTCTGACTTCTATTGAGATTAATGTAAAATATTGTCTGATAGAACAAAGTGTGAAGAATCGAATGATGTGTGTTTGGATGTCATAACGGGACATAAAAATTTTGAAAAAAATATTGAAATTGATGATGCCAAATGGCATCACTGGGACTGAAAGGGTTAATAAAAGTGGTTTTGTGACATTGATACGTTCAGAAAGTCTGTACAGCTAGAAGTAATAGAGCTACGGAGTTCAATTTGGTGCATGCGTTCATATTGCCTGTTCATGTGTTAAAGTTATTGAAATCAAATTACCACAGGGTACATAAATTAATTTTAAATACAATGATTTATTGTGGGGTTTTAAGGAAGTCGTGCAATGTTACACCCAGTATTTACTTATTTTGAATAGTTACTATAACTTCGTGTACTCGATATTAAAATTCAATGAATATCGTAAATCCAAAACTTTGATCTTTTCACATTGAACTGGTTTGAATGAACTGGTTTGTTAAACACGTTTCAAAGGTACTTAAAATTCTGTTTGGATATATCATTCACTGAACAGAAGAAATTGCTATTTGCCTTTAGAAATTATTTTAAAGTTTCTGCATCGCTCATTAATTATGAAAATTCAAATTTTAAGCTCAAAAGCCACGTCTCCAGAGGTAGCGAGTGAAATGAACTTAATTAAGCATAGCACAACCTTGGACAATTGTGTGGGGAAAATTTCAAGGATACTTTTATGATTAGCAGCCATTCTATTGGAACCAATAACATAGATGGAATGTACGCTAATAAAGTAAAATGAGAAGGTGCAATAAATTTTGCAATTTATCTATATCGTTAGAGTACCCGACCAGAATTTTGTATTCGAAAACAATTTTTAATGGAGATTCGTAATGCATACTTATTATGTATCACTTAAAAAAATTTCACTTTAGAATGTCTAAAAGCGCTGTGATTAGGTAGAATTATGCAAATATTTTCCCTGACCTAAATTGCTTGACTTGGAAACAAATCGAGTGAACGATGCTTGTCACCTTTTAGGTTTGCTAATGTGCAGTTCGTTGTATTAAAGTCTGATTAAAACTATAAAATGTACTAATTTAAATTATCCAATGGATCATGAAAATCTTTAAATAAGTATCACTATCAGTTAACAGTCAGTTTTTATAGTGTTATACACTGAGAAGCTCAGTTATACACAGGTTTAATAATTTAGACACGAATTCAAGTTAAAGTTTTAATTTAAGTTTACAGTTATTATATTTTACTTGCTTTATCCATGTAATTATAACAAATCGATACATTTTCAAGCCAATTTGCAAAATCTATTAAAACAAAGTAGATATTACAGATATTATTCCATCACATGTTTCATATGTTTTCCAAAATTTAAATAAAACAAATGTATTTACGAAAATACATTTATTTTTGACTTTGGCAAAAGAACATACTTTTACATATAAACTAAATAGTTTCCTAAATATTTTTGATTTGCTCCAAACTAATATAAAATAAGCGAACATCACAGATATAAGCTTAAAATAAGTTTTGTCAGCAATCTAAGTACCTATTTACTTAAAAAAGTTAATTAAGATAATGGGTTGATGCTGTGGGCAACGATAATATTTAAGAGAAATAGCATTAATGCGTACTATAAACTAATACATGGATTAAGAAAAAAGGCAAAATTTTAAATATTTGACATCTTGAATGTAAACATTTTTAATACTGAAAAATATTTGCAGTTACAGATATAAACTTAATCCCCTTGCAATTACTTCAACTAAGTAATAGTTTGGCAAGAAGTTTTTCCCCTAACACAATTTGTGTTTTAAAAGAGATGTAAAATAAAAAGTAAGTTATTAACTTTATTAACGCTTTCAGTCACAGTGATGCCATTTGGCACCAACATGTTTCTGATCATAATTGAAAAAAAAAATAATCGGGCCAACATCTATTGGGATTAATAAAAATATTTTCTAATAGAAAACAGTTTGAAGAATTGAATGATGTGCTTTTTGATATCGTAAATTGCTATAGAAGATCAGAAAAAAAAATCCTAAATGATGATGCCGAATCGTCATTAGGACTGAAAGGGTTATATAAATAATATTATTAACAATCAATCTTTATTATTAAAAAATAGACATAATTATTAAAAAAACATTTTTAGCTGCATTTATCTAGTTAGATTGCAATTCTATATAAAAACAGAGCTTAAAGTTAATTGAAATAAAATTTGACAACAAACTTTTAACATCACATTACAAACCTTAACAATATTGCTTATTGCATTTTATAACAAATATCTCAAATAATAAAACCATGAGAAGCGAGACATAATATTGAAAAAAATCATTATTACAAAAAAATCGTAATATTTGAAAACGTCAATAGCATTAAATTTAACACAATTAACAGCTTAACAGCATTAGAATCATTATTAGAATGTAAATATAAAATATTTGAACAGGAATTGAGGACCACGGTTTCTTTAATTTTAATATACAGAAACTGAAGATTAGTTTGTGTGTTCCACATATATTCCAATGTATTTAAATCCCCTAAAGCTGGATTAGTTTTTTAAAAAATGAAAAAAAAAAGTTTTGTTGCTAAATCTGTTAGATATAGTTTAAACTTAAAATACTGCGTGCAAAACATAAAAACAACTAATGTGAAAAAAATAAGTAATGTTAATCAGAACGGGTGCTGAATTCAAAATGGTGCTGTATTTTTACAGATTTTTTTTATAGTCTGATAAACGAAAAATCCACTTTTACGGTCACTGCAAATAATTTTAAGCTACTCTACATAGTCAATTATGTATTTTCGTTAAGAATACTTTTAAATAAGGTAAGAGCTGAAAAAAAGCATGCGTCACAAATAGACATACAGATGCCATTAAATTAGAAATGACACTTGCGTATTTAATATTTCTTTCATAACAAATGACATATTGCACATGTCAGGATGTTTAGTCAGTTTCCAAACAGACATGCTGCATATGTCACAATACATTAATAACCAAGTTTATTTTCGTTTGTAGCAAGCAGTTTAATCAGGTTAGCATTTTGCTTTAGTCCACCCAGGCTTTCTGGTCTACATATTTCCATTAATGTGTAGCTTAGAATCTGTATGGAATGCAAATTACTAGTGATTATTTATGACGAGTGGTTAATATTTAAAAAAAATCTCAATTCTATCTCAAGCAAGTTTGGTACTCATTCAGAAACCCCGGAAAAAACAAGGGCTCACCTGGCTGGACTACTTTACATGGGTTTTTTTTTTTTATTTGGTTGATTAAGTTGAATTATCTTAACACACACGATGGAAATTACGCCGGGTTTTATAATTTCGAACCACATTTAAGTGCAAACAAATACCTATGTGGGCAATCAACGCAACTTTTAAGAGCGATATCGTTTGAAGGGTTGGGTCTTTGGAGAATATTTAACAATCACTCCCTACTCTCACTTCTAACACTCAGTGTTGGGCAAATTTTAATTTCAAGAACAATTAAGATGAACAATTAATTGGAAAACGTAACCACAAGAACTAACAATTCATCAATTGTAATTGTGAAAATTTACAATTAACAATTATTTAATTGTTACAACGTAGTAGTAACAATTAACAATAACTTAAGTTTTAATTGTTTTGTTAATTGTAATTAAAAATAACAGTTAACTACTTTTTTTTTTCGTTTTAAGTCTAAGACTTGCAGCTTCATTTTCTTAAATCTTTACTCATATCGTTTTAATGCATAGTTAATTGTTAGTATTAATTGTTTCATAAAACTAAAAAAGTTAATTGCAATTATTTTAATTGTGAGTTACAATTGACATAAAGTTATTTAAATTAATTTAATTGCAAGGTTCAATTCGTTACGTTCATTAAAAGTTCAATTGCCATTAATTTAATTGTAATGACTTTTTTAGTCAATTAACAAGATAATTGACAAATCAATTGATTAATGCCCAACACTGCTAACACTCCTCATCATTCATTCCTAACATTCATTCCCTCTTCGCGGGGTTCTTTTGATCGGGCTTTTTGGCTGCCAAAAATTTTTATAGTTCGGAAGTTATTTGACCAATGCCCGGTCATGAACCAGGAACCTTTCCCATGCCAGGCAAGTGCCTTACTGGTTGGGGTCCCCAGATCCTTTTATATGGTAGAAATTATGCCGTACTAGAGCACGCCGAGGGCTATTAGTGACGGTCCTGGTAATTTTGAACTGTACCAAGTGACGGAGGCTATGGCCAAACGGCACCCAACTTTGGGTTCATCTGGTAAACAAGAGTAATTGTAAATAATTTGATGTGGGACTGAAAGCATGAAAATATACACTCTTAAAACAAACGCGTGATTTTAAATCAGTCTGAGTTAATTTTCACACCTTTCCAGTGTCGAAAATGCACTTCCCCTATAGGAGAGGATTTCACTCTTTTTGCAGAGTGGCTTTTTTTTTTTAACAAAGTGTTCTTTTTCAAAAGAAACAACTCAGGAGTGATCGTTGGTGAAAGATATTGCATTCTTTTTTGAGTGGAAAACTAACTCGTTTAATAAGAGTGTAAATCTTTATTTTATTTTAGTTAGGGGTTCCACTAGTTACTTCTTTTTTAGAACTGTAAAGTATAATCCCCTCTGTTATAAATTATCTTTGTTAAGTAACATAGTATTTTCAAAAGATTCCCAATTTGATAATGACATTAATGACATTCATATATTACAGACTATCGTTATTTCAGTCAACTGATTGCAAAGTTTTTTTTTTTTTTTAAAGAACTTTTATCCATGTAAAAAATTTTTTTTATTAAGTTTATTATTTTTGAAGGTTAGATTTAAATATTTTTCTGAAGGCTACGTTAGCAATGTATTCATCTTTTATGCAACTTATTTGAAGTGATTTTTAACGTATTTATCCTATATGAACATAAAATAATGCCCAATTTTTTGGTTCTTTATCAAAAAAATTTCCATTACTAATTACAAAAGATGGAAAATGAAAAAAAAATAGTTAATGCTTTTTTTATTTATGCTTTTAATAAAGTACCTTGAGAGGCTGCGTTGGTTTATTCAAATTTATACTCGTTAAAAATCCACTAAAATATAAATGCAATATATTCATAATTTATAATTTAAAATAATGATAATAATTTAAATTTGATAATGATACATAATTTAAATTTTGATTTGATATTTTTATTTGAAAATATCTGATTATTAAAGTTAACAATTTGAAAATTTCTATAATGACCTTTCAAAGTTCGATACAATTCTGAGTCTATAAAGTAATTAATTACTTATAAATTGTTCATATTACTAATTTATTTTAATTTAAAATTTTATGACAAAATAAAGGAAAAACAAGTATGAAGTCTTGTCTAATTAAAAAACTTTCGAATTTGCGAATACGTACAATACAATTTCAGAACTAAAATGTAAAAGATAGGTTTCAAAACTTATTTGGTTCAGCAAATCGTAATATTAAACAAAACTATAGTGAAAAGGTGAAAAAAATTCATATTGTGCTAGACTATAAATTTGTGTTTTCATAGCTCGTATTACAGAAGTTATTTTTTGGCCTTTCCAGTCCAATTTTAAAGACCAAAACAGATTAAAAAAATATATAAATTAACAATCTAAAACATTTGTTTTGTTGGAAAATCAAAATCGTTGGTTTATCAGCTGCAGATTTTACGGTAATTTCTATATTCTGCATCACATTTAAGGCTGCTCATCACCCCCAGACCCGGTCCTCCTTCGACCGGGCTTGCTAATGGTAAGTCTATGGGGGAAAAATGGTTTTTGTTCCAAAAAAAAAGCAAAGAAATTATAGGAATATTTTGATACGGTTTTTTTTTAATTCATAAAAATCCAATAAAGTAGTGCTTTATAAGGTTATTTTTTTAAAAACGTTACTTGCCTTTTTTTAATAGAAAAAAATTTAGATTAAAAAAAAGGAAATAACTTTTTAAAAAGATTTTTTTACCAACATATTGAAGAGTAGATGAATTGAACATATTAATGACTTCTATTTGACAGATATATTTTCACCCACATTTTAACATAGCAATTAAATGACATTTCTAAACCTTGTTTTTACAATAGAAACTAAAACATGTAATATTTAAAATGCATTAACCAAAATATTTTAGCTTTATATTTATGCCATCTTTATTTGTTGCTTTATTTAAAAGTTAATTTCGAAAAAAAAAATTAAAAACATATTTTTGATCCCGTTAGATACTCTTCCTAAATTTTCAGTTCCCCAACATTAAATTTTTTTAATATATGTTTAGGGAGCGGTAAATATTATATTAGACATTTTAGAACTGAATGTAAGAATTTTCATAGAAATTTTTTTTGCACTTGATTGGTCTTTTCTTAAGCCTGTGATAAAAATTAAGAAAAAAATTTAGAAATTATTACCTCTGATAAAAAAAAATATGATATTAAAAAAATATTAATTTTTTTTAAAAAATAATTTGGAATTTTATAGATAAAATAAAAAAAATTCTTTACAAAAACTTTGTATTTATTTAAATTTAAAGTATTGTACATATTTAATCGAAAATAAAATATTTAAAAATTTACTGAAAAAAATATGAATTAGGTAGCCTTTTTTAAATCTAACAAAACATGTATTTAAATATCACAAAGTTTATTAAACTCCGAATATTTAGTTCAAACACTACTTTATCGCATACATTCAAATTACTTCACACAACCATTCTTGGTAGGTGAAATAGAAAAGTTTTAAACACTTTTTTTTAGGTAACTTAATTGTATCATAACATTATTGGTATAGTTTTCGTTGGAAGTAAAATTTCTTAAAGTCGAGTCACTCTTCGTTTTGAATACATTGCTTTATTTTTTTTCATTTCTTAGGATGTCAAATTATTCTGCTCCACAAACAAGTAAAGAGTGATTATGCTTTTCTTTGTACTTAAGATTATATACAAAAAATATTCAATGCATGATTCTTTTTTGGATTATGATAACGAAAATTGATTACAAGGTATTCAATTTTAAAGGATGTTCTTTGAATACTAAGTTTTTTTCCCAAGTTATTTCACTAGTGGTAGACCAGGATTTTGATTTTTTTATATATTTCAATGAAACTTCGAAACAAAATTTGATGGATGTTCTTTACAAGAAAACTTAACTCAAGCTATGATATTAATCCCCCTACTACACACAACCAATAACAAGTTACATAGTAAGCCAAGAAGATTCACAATATGATAAAGACATTCATATTATAGCGCAAACTTTCCCTACTTCAGTCAACTAGTTTCGAAAACCGATGCAATTTCTTTATTTATATTTCCTGTTTTTAAGAACAAATTTAATCCATCCGTCTAAGATGAGATACGCTGCAGGTGCAACAAACCGTGGCAATATTTTTGCAACCAGTTGAGAAAGTTATTTTTTAACGTTGCACTTCAATTGATTTTTTTTTTCAATTCACAAATTTGATTTATATTTTTGGGGCTAAGTCTAGTGTAAAAATCTTCAACGTCAAATATATATTATACTCCTCTTATTCAATATGAGCTATTCAAAATAAAAATTTCGTTAGCTTCCAAGAAAACTCCATTGAGAATGAAATTTTTCTATTTCCAAAAAAGACAGTTGAGTACTTGTGTAACTGAAAAAATTGAGTGAACAGTAGCAATTTATAAGTATCACCTACTTTAAGAACAATAAGGCATTTAAAAAAAAATGTGAATTTTTAATGAAGAGTTCATCAAAATGAGTTTTTTTTTCATTAAAGTTAGAGTGGATACCTGGTTACTGTAAAGTGTAATATTTGTGGGATTAACTCCTGAAATTTACTCTGCAGGAAAAATCCTGGTTTCACATTCCGAAGATAAACAATCAATAACAATATTCTTCCTTTTCCTTTTCTTGAGCACTTATTTCGTCCGATTGTTGCGTGGTAAGAGACTGATTTCCCAGTAGACATGAGATTGGCAGACGCACTTGTGTAGTATCATCTGGCACGCAAACTCAAATTATTTTTCTGGAAACCAATGTCACGAAGGACGGGAAGCTGTCACCCATATTTGCATATTTACTTGAATGAGATTATGTTACAGACGAAAGTTTTACAAAATAGATGAAAGTTCGTTTAGTTTTACTTAGGGAAACTTATTTTAAATTAAGAGTTCAATCTTTTCATTTTTCCTCGTGACATGTTTTCTTTGTGACAAGAGTTCAAACAATGGAGCGAAATTTTCCTTTACTTCATTTCCGAGCAACTTTTCAGTAAACATTTATTTTCGTGAATTAGTGACGAGACAGAATTGGAAAATAGACTGCTGCAGTAATTGGCACACAATCTTCAGGTTCGTATTTGGGAAATGTGTTTTTCTAATAATGGACTTCAATAATGGCCTAGAAGTGTTTTATCAAACATTAGTTTCTAACAATACATTGAATTGTCATAAGAGCTACCTTTCCGTGAAGTAAACCAGTTCAAAGAAGGAATGATGCAGTACATGGCACGCATCATCTAATTCTTCCTGGTGCAATATCATTCAATTATGATAGTTCACCAATGGCGAGAAGTTATTTCGTTTACTTCACAGCATTTTTCAGTTAGTCTTCTCTTCATACAATTGGGAAGAAAAATGTACTACTAAAGGGAATGGTACGTTGTTCTTGTGACGCGTTTTTTTCTAATGAAGAAAGTACAACAATGGCAGGAAGTGTTTTTTTTTCGTTTACTTCACAGCATTGCTTCGGTGGGTTTTCTCTTCATGTTAATGTGTCTGAAGATGAACTGTTACAGTGATTGGAACGCATCTTCTCTTTCTTCGTGTGACATGTGGTTTTCAAGCTACGAGAGTTCCGACAATGGCGGTAAGAGTTTATTTTCAGCTTACTTTTACAGCATTGTTTCAGTGTGTCTTCTCTTCATGTAAACGAGTTCAAAAATGGACTGCAGCAGTGAATGGCACACATCTCATTGTTCTAGTGATGCATGTTTTTCTAGCAAAAAAAGTTCAACAATGGCTGAAAGTGGTGTTTTTTTTCAGTTTTCTTCACAGCATTGTTTCAGGGATTCTTCTCTTCACATAAACTAGTTCGAAGATGGAATGCTACAGAGATTGGAAAGCTTCTCTTCTTGTTACATGTTGTTTTCTTGCGACTAGAGTTCTACAATGGCGGGGAGTGTTTTTTTTTTCTGTTTACTTCACGGCATTGTTTCAGTGAGTCTTCTCTTCACGTAAACTAGTTCGAAGATGTACTGCTACAGATATTGAAAAGCATCTTCTCTTTCTTCTTGTTACATGTGGTTTTCTTGCAACAAGAGTTCAACAATGGAGGGAAGTGTGTTTTTACGTTTACTTCACGGCATTGTTTCAGAGAGTCTTCTCTTCGCGTAAACTAGTTCGAAGATGGACTGCTACAGAGATTGAAAAGCATCTCCTCTCTACTTATGCTGTACGTGGTTTTCTTGCGAAAATAGTTCAACAATGGCGGGAAGTGTTTTTTTTCCAGTTTACTTCACAGCATTGTTTCGGTGAGTCTTCGCTTCACGTAAACTAGTTCGAAGGTGGACTGCTACATAGATTGGAACGCATCTTCTCTTTCTTCGTGTTACATGTGGTTTTCTTGCAACAAGAGCTCTACAATGGCATGGAGTGTTTTTTTTATTAGTTTACTTCACGGCATTGTTTCATTGAGTCACCTCTTCACGTTAACTAGTTTGAAGATGGACTGCTACAGAGATTGGGATGCATCATCTCATTCTTCGGGTGATATGTGGTTTTCTTGCAACAACAGTTCTACAATTGCGGGAAGTGTTTTTTTTTTTTTCAATTTACTTCACGGCATTGTTTCAGTGAGTCTTCTCTTCACGTAAACTAGTTCGAATATGGACTGCTACAGAGATTGAAACGCATTTTCTCTTTATTTATGCAATATGTGGTTTTCTTGCGACTAGAGTTTAACAATGGCGGGAAGTGTTTTTTTCTTTAGTTTACTTCACGGCATTGTTTCAGTGAGTCTTCTCTTCACGTAAACTAATTCGAAGATGGACTGCCACAGAATTTTGAACGCATCTTCTCTTTCTTCGGGTGATTTGTGGTTTTTTATCGACAAGAGTTCTACAATGGCGGGAAGTGTTTTTTTTTGCAGTTAACTTCATGGCATTGTTTCATTGAGTCCTCTCTTTACGGGAACTAGTTCGAAGATGGACTGATACAGAGATTGGGACGCATCTTCTTTTTCTTCGTGTGATATGTGGTTTTCTTGCGACAAGAGTTCAACAATGGAGGGAAGTGTGTTTTTACGTTTACTTCACAGCATTGTTTCAGGGATTCTTCTCTTCACGTAAACTAGTTCGAAGATGGACTGCTACAGAGATTGAAAAGCATCTTCTCATTATTTATGCTGTATGTGGTTTTCTTGCGACAAGAGTTCAACAATGGCGGGAAGTGTTTTTTTCAGTTTACTTCACGGCATTGTTTCATTGAGTCTTCTCTTCACGTAAACTAGTTCGAAGATGGACTACTACAGAGATTGGGACGCATCTTCTCTTTCTTTGTGTGATATGAGGTTTTCTTGCGACAAGAGTTCAACAAAGGAGGGAAGTGTGTTTTTACGTTTACTTCACAGCATTGTGTCAGGGATTCTTCTCTTCTCGTAAACTAGTTCGAAGATGGACTGCTACAGAGTTGGAAAGCATCTTCTCTTTCTTCTTGTTACATGTGGATGTCTTGCGACAAGAGTTCAATAATGGCGGTAAGAATTATTTTCAGTTTACTTTACGGCATTGTTTCAGTGAGTCTTCTCTTCACGGAAACTAGTTCGAAGATGAACTGCTACAGAGATTGGGACGCATCTTCTCATTCTTCGGGTGATATGTGGTTTTCTTGCAACAAGAGTTCTACAATGGCGGGAAGTGTTTTTTTTTTTCAGTTTACTTCACGGCATTGTTTCAGCGAGTCTTCTCTTCGCGTAAACTAGTTCGAAGATGGACTGCTACAGAGATTGGAAAGCTTCTTTTCTTGTTACATGTTGTTTTCTTGCGACAATAGTTCAATAATGGCGGTAAGAATTATTTTCAGTTTACTTTACGGCATTGTTTCAGTGAGTCGTCTCTTCACGGAAACTAGTTCGAAGATGGACTGCTACAGAGATTTGGACGCATCTTCTCATTCTTCGGGTGATATGTGGTTTTCTTGCAACAAGAGTTCTACAATGGCGGGAAGTGTTTTTTTTATTAGTTTACTTCACGGCATTGTTTCATTGAGTCTTCGCTTCACGTAAACTAGTTCGAAGATGGACTGCTACATAGATTGGAACGCATCTTCTCTTTCTTCGTGTTACATGTGGTTTTCTTGCAACAAGAGCTCTACAATGGCATGAAGTGTTTTTTTTATTAGTTTACTTCACGGCATTGTTTCATTGAGTCACCTCTTCACGTGAACTAGTTCGAAGATGGACTGCTACAGAGATTGAAAAGCATCTTCTCTTTATTTATGCCGTACGTGGTTTTCTTGCGACAATCGTTCAACAATGGCGGGAAGTGTTTTTTTTTTTTCAGTTTACTTCACGGCATTGTTTCAGTGAGCCTTCTCTTCACGGAAACTAGTTTGAAGATGAACTGCTACAGAGATTGGGATGCATCATCTCATTCTTCGGGTGATATGTGGTTTTCTTGCAACAACAGTTCTACAATGGCGGGAAGTGTTTTTTTCAGTGTAATTCACGGCATTGTTTCAGCGAGTCTTCTCTTAACGTAAAATAGTTCGAAGATGTACTGCTACAGAGATTGAAAAGCATCTTCTCTTTCTTCTTTTTACATGTGGTTTTCTTGCGACAAGAGTTCTACAATGGCGGGAAGTTTTTTTTTTTTCAATTTACTTCACGGCATTGTTTCAGTGAGTCTTCTCTTCACGTAAACTAGTTCGAAGATGGACTGCTACAGAGATTGAAACGCATTTTCTCTTTATTTATGCTGTATGTGGTTTTCTTGCGACAAGAGTTCAACAATGGCGGGAAGCGTTTTTTTTATTAGTTTACTTCACGGCATTGTTTCATTGAGTCTTCGCTTCACGTAAACTAGTTCGAAGATGGACTGCTACATAGATTGGAACGCATCTTCTCTTTCTTCGTGTTACATGTGGTTTTCTTGCAACAAGAGCTCTACAATGGCATGAAGTGTTTTTTTTTTATTAGTTTACTTCACGGCATTGTTTCATTGAGTCTTCTCTTCACGTAAACTAGTTCGAAGATGGACTGCTACAGAGATTGAAACGCATTTTCTCTTTATTTATGCAATATGTGGTTTTCTTGTGACTAGAGTTTAACAATGGCGGGAAGCGTTTTTTTCTTCAGTTTACTTCACGGCATTGTTTCAGTGAGTCTTCTCTTCACGTAAACTCATTCGAAGATGGACTGCCACAGAATTTTGAACGCATCTTCTCTTTCTTCGGGTGATTTGTGGCTTTTTATCGACAAGAGTTCTACAATGGCGGGAAGTGTTTTTTTTTTGCAGTTAACTTCACGGCATTGTTTCATTGAGTCTTCTCTTCACGGAAACTAGTTCGAAGATGGACTGATACAGAGATTGGGACGCATCTTCTTTTTCTTCGTGTGATATGTGGTTTTCTTGCGACAAGAGTTCAACAATGGAGGGAAGTGTGTTTTTACGTTTACTTCACAGCATTGTTTGTGGGATTCTTCTCTTCACGTAAACTAGTTCGAAGATGGACTGCTATATAGATTGGAACGCATCTTCTCTTTCTTCGTGTTACATGTGGTTTTCTTGCGACAAGAGTTCTACAATGGCATGAAGTTTTTTTTTCAGTTTACTTCACGGCATTGTTTCAGCGAGTCTTCTCTTCACGTAAACTACTTTGAAGACGGACTGCTACAGAGATTGAGACGCATCTTCTCTTTCTTTGTGTGATATGAGGTTTTCTTGCGACAAGAATTCAACAAAGGAGGGAAGTGTGTTTTTACGTTTACTTCACAGCATTGTGTCAGGGATTCTTCTCTTCTCGTAAACTAGTTCGAAGATGGACTGCTACAGAGTTGGAAAGCATCTTCTCTTTCTTCTTGTTACATGTGGTTTTCTTGCGACAAGAGTTCAATAATGGCGGTAAGAATTATTTTCAGTTTACTTTACGGCATTGCTTCAGTGAGTCTTCTCTTCACGGAAACTAGTTCGAAGATGAACTGCTACAGAGATTGGGACGCATCTTCTCATTCTTCGGGTGATATGTGGTTTTCTTGCAACAAGAGTTCTACAATGGTATGAAGTGTTTTTTTTTTTCAGTTTACTTCTCGGCATTGTTTCAGTGAGTCTTCTCTTCACGTAAACTAGTTCGAAGATGGACTGCTACTGAGATTGAAAAGCATCTTCTCATTATTTATGCTGTATGTGGTTTTCTTGCGACAAGAGTTCAACAATGGCGGGAAGTGTTTTTTTTATTAGTTTACTTCACGGCATTGTTTCATTGAGTCTTCTCTTCACGTAAACTAGTTCGAAGATGCACTACTACAGAGATTGAAAAGCATCTTCTCTTTATTTATGCTGTATGTGGTTTTCTTGCGACAAGAGTTCTTCAATGGCGGGAAGTGTTTTTTTTAGTTTACTTCACGGCATTGTTTTAGTGATTCTTCTCTACACGTAAACTAGTTCGAAGATGGACTGCTACATAGATTGGAACGCATCTTCTCTTTCTTCGTGTTACATGTGGTTTTCTTGCAACAAGAGCTCTACAATGGCATGAAGTGTTTTTTTTATTAGTTTACTTCACGGCATTGTTTCATTGAGTCACCTCTTCACGTGAACTAGTTCGAAGATGGACTGCTACAGAGATTGAAAAGCATCTTCTCTTTATTTATGCCGTACGTGGTTTTCTTGCGACAATCGTTCAACAATGGCGGGAAGTGTTTTTTTTTCAGTTTACTTCACGGCATTGTTTCAGTGAGCCTTCTCTTCACGGAAACTAGTTTGAAGATGGACTGCTACAGAGATTGGGATGCATCATCTCATTCTTCGGGTTATATGTGGTTTTCTTGCAACAACAGTTCTACAATGGCGGGAAGTGTTTTTTTCAGTGTACTTCACGGCATTGTTTCAGCGAGTCTTCTCTTAACGTAAAATAGTTCGAAGATGTACTGCTACAGAGATTGAAAAGCATCTTCTCTTTCTTCTTGTTACATGTGGTTTTCTTGCGACAAGAGTTCTACAATGGCGGGAAGTTTTTTTTTTTCAATTTACTTCACGGCATTGTTTCAGTGAGTCTTCTCTTCACGTAACATAGTTCGAAGATGGACTGCTACAGAGATTGAAACGCATTTTCTCTTTATTTATGCTGTATGTGGTTTTCTTGCGACAAGAGTTCAACAATGGCGGGAAGCGTTTTTTTTATTAGTTTACTTCACGGCATTGTTTCATTGAGTCTTCGCTTCACGTAAACTAGTTCGAAGACGGACTGCTACATAGATTGGAACGCATCTTCTCTTTCTTCGTGTTACATGTGGTTTTCTTGCAACAAGAGCTCTACAATGGCATGAAGTGTTTTTTTTTATTAGTTTACTTCACGGCATTGTTTCATTGAGTCTTCTCTTCACGTAAACTAGTTCGAAGATGGACTGCTACAGAGATTGAAACGCATTTTCTCTTTATTTATGCAATATGTGGTTTTCTTGTGACTAGAGTTTAACAATGGCGGGAAGCGTTTTTTTCTTCAGTTTACTTCACGGCATTGTTTCAGTGAGTCTTCTCTTCACGTAAACTCATTCGAAGATGGACTGCCACAGAATTTTGAACGCATCTTCTCTTTCTTCGGGTGATTTGTGGCTTTTTATCGACAAGAGTTCTACAATGGCGGGAAGTGTTTTTTTTTTTTGCAGTTAACTTCACGGCATTGTTTCATTGAGTCTTCTCTTCACGGAAACTAGTTCGAAGATGGACTGATACAGAGATTGGGACGCATCTTCTTTTTCTTCGTGTGATATGTGGTTTTCTTGCGACAAGAGTTCAACAATGGAGGGAAGTGTGTTTTTACGTTTACTTCACAGCATTGTTTGTGGGATTCTTCTCTTCACGTAAACTAGTTCGAAGATGGACTGCTATATAGATTGGAACGCATCTTCTCTTTCTTCGTGTTACATGTGGTTTTCTTGCGACAAGAGTTCTACAATGGCATGAAGTTTTTTTTTCAGTTTACTTCACGGCATTGTTTCAGCGAGTCTTCTCTTCACGTAAACTACTTTGAAGACGGACTGCTACAGAGATTGAGACGCATCTTCTCTTTCTTTGTGTGATATGAGGTTTTCTTGCGACAAGAATTCAACAAAGGAGGGAAGTGTGTTTTTACGTTTACTTCACAGCATTGTGTCAGGGATTCTTCTCTTCTCGTAAACTAGTTCGAAGATGGACTGCTACAGAGTTGGAAAGCATCTTCTCTTTCTTCTTGTTACATGTGGTTTTCTTGCGACAAGAGTTCAATAATGGTGGTAAGAATTATTTTCAGTTTACTTTACGGCATTGTTTCAGTGAGCCTTCTCTTCACGGAAACTAGTTCGAAGATGAACTGCTACAGAGATTGGGACGCATCTTCTCATTCTTCGGGTGATATGTGGTTTTCTTGCAACAAGAGTTCTACAATGGTATGAAGTGTTTTTTTTTCAGTTAACTTCTCGGCATTGTTTCAGTGAGTCTTCTCTTCACGTAAACTAGTTCGAAGATGGACTGCTACTGAGATTGAAAAGCATCTTCTCATTATTTATGCTGCATGTGGTTTTCTTGCGACAAGAGTTCAACAATGGCGGGAAGTGTTTTTTTATTAGTTTACTTCACGGCATTGCTACAGTGTGTCTTCGCTTCATGTAAACGAGTTCAAAAATGGCCTGCAGCAGTGAATGGCACACATCTCATTGTTCTAGTGATGCATGCTTTTCTAGCAAAAAAAAGTTTAACAATGGCGGGAAGTGTTTTTTTTTTCAGTTTTTTTCACGGCATTGTTTCAGGGATTTTTCTCTTCACGTAAACTAGTTCAAAGATGGACTGCTACAGAGATTGGGACGCATCTTCTCTTTCTTCGTGTTACATGTGGTTTTCTTGCAACAAGAGCTCTACAATGGCATGAAGTGTTTTTTTATTAGTTTACTTCACGGCATTGTTTCATTGAGGCTTCTCTTCACGTAAACTAGTTCGAAGATGGACTGCTACAGATATTGAAACGCATTTTCTCTTTATTTATGCAATATGTGGTTTTCTTGCGACTAGAGTTTAACAATGGCGGGAAGTGTTTTTTTCTTCAGTTTACTTCACGGCATTGTTTCAGTGAGTCTTCTCTTCACGTAAACTAATTCGAAGATGGACTGATACAGAGATTGGGACGCATCTTCTTTTTCTTCGTGTGATATGTGGTTTTCTTGCGACAAGAGTTCAACAATGGCGGTAAGAGTTTATTTTCAGTTTACTTTACTGCATTGCTACAGTGTGTCTTCTCTTCATGTAAACGAGTTCAAAAATGGCCTGCAGCAGTGAATGGCACACATCTCATTGTTCTAGTGATGCATGCTTTTCTAGCAAAAAAAGTTCAACAATGGCGGGAAGTGTTTTTTTTTTTTAGTTTTTTTCACAGCATTGTTTCAGGGATTTTTCTCTTCACGTAAACTAGTTCGAAGATGGACTGCTACAGAGATTGGAAAGCTTCTCTTCTTGTTACATGTTGTTTTCTTGCGACTAGAGTTCTACAATGGCGGGGAGTGTTTTTTTTCTGTTTACTTCACGGCATTGTTTTAGTGAGTCTTCTCTTCATGTAAACAAGTTCGAAGGTGGACTGCTACAGAGATTGAAAAGCATCTTCTCTTTATGTATGCTGTATGTGGTTTTCTTGCGACAAGAGTTCAACAATGGCATGAAGTGTTTTTTTTTTCAGTTTACTTCACAGCATTGTTTCATTGAGTCTTCTCTTCACGTAAACTAGTTCGAAGATGGACTACTACAGAGATAGAAAAGCATCTTCTCTTTATCTATGCTGTATGTGGTTTTCTTGCAACAAGAGTTCTACAATGGCGGGAAGTGTTTTTTTTTAGTTTTCTTCACGGCATTGTTTCAGTGAGTCTTCTCTTCACGTAAACTACTTTGAAGATGGACTGCTACAGAGATTGGGACGCATCTTCTCTTTCTTCGTGTTACATGTGGTTTTCTTGCAACAAGAGCTCTACAATGGCATGAAGTGTTTTTTTATTAGTTTACTTCACGGCATTGTTTCATTGAGGCTTCTCTTCACGTAAACTAGTTCGAAGATGGACTGCTACAGATATTGAAACGCATTTTCTCTTTATTTATGCAATATGTGGTTTTCTTGCGACTAGAGTTTAACAATGGCGGGAAGTGTTTTTTTCTTCAGTTTACTTCACGGCATTGTTTCAGTGAGTCTTCTCTTCACGTAAACTAATTCGAAGATGGACTGATACAGAGATTGGGACGCATCTTCTTTTTCTTCGGGTGATATGTGGTTTTCTTGCGACAAGAGTTCAACAATGGCGGTAAGAGTTTATTTTCAGTTTACTTTACTGCATTGCTACAGTGTGTCTTCTCTTCATGTAAACGAGTTCAAAAATGGCCTGCAGCAGTGAATGGCACACATCTCATTGTTCTAGTGATGCATGCTTTTCTAGCAAAAAAAGTTCAACAATGGCGGGAAGTGTTTTTTTTTTTTAGTTTTTTTCACAGCATTGTTTCAGGGATTTTTCTCTTCACGTAAACTAGTTCGAAGATGGACTGCTACAGAGAATGGAAAGCTTCTCTTCTTGTTACATGTTGTTTTCTTGCGACTAGAGTTCTACAATGGCGGGGAGTGTTTTTTTTTTCTGTTTACTTCACGGCATTGTTTCAGTGAGTCTTCTCTTCACGTAAACTAGTTCGAAGATGGACTGCTACAGAGATTGGAACGCATCTTCTCTTTCTTCGTGTTACATGTGGTTTTCTTGCGACAAGAGTTCTACAATGGCATGAAGTTTTTTTTTTACTTCACGGCATTGTTTCATTGAGTCTTCTCTTCACGTAAACTAGTTCGAAGATGGACTACTACAGAGATTGAAAAGCATCTTCTCTTTATCTATGCTGCATGTGCTTTTCTTGCAACAAGAGTTCTACAATGGCATGAAGTGTTTTTTTTTTTCAGTTTACTTCACGGCATTGTTTCATTGAGTCTTCTCTTCACGCAAACTAGTTCGAAGATGGACTGCTACATAGATTGGTACGCATCTTCTCTTTCTTTGTGCTATATGTGGTTTTCTTGCGACAATAGTTCAACAACGGCGAGAAGTGTGTTTTTACGTTTACTTCACAGCATTGTTTCATTGAGTCTTCTCTTCACGGAAACTAGTTCGAAGATGGACTGCTACAGAGATTGGGATGCATCATCTCATTCTTCGGGTGATATGTGGTTTTCTTGCAACAACAGTTCTACAATGGCGGGAAGTGTTTTTTTTCAGTTTACTTCACGGCATTGTTTCAGCGAGTCTTCTCTTAACGTAAAATAGTTCGAAGATGTACTGCTACAGGGATTGAAAAGCATCTTCTCTTTCTTCTTGTTACATGTGTTTTTCTTGCGACAAGAGTTCTACAATGGCGGGAAGTGTTTTTTTTTTCATTTTACTTCACGGCATTGTTTCAGTGAGTCTTCACTTCACGTTAACTAGTTCGAAGATGGACTGCTACAGAGATTGAAACGCATTTTCTCTTTAGTTATGCAATATGTGGTTTTCTTGCGACTAGAGTTTAACACTGGCGGGAAGTGTTTTTTTCTTCAGTTTACTTCACGGCATTGTTTCAGTGAGTCTTCTCTTCACGTAAACTAATTCGAAGATGGACTGCCACAGAATTTTGAACGCATCTTCTCTTTCTTCGGTTGATTTGTGGTTTTTTGTCGACAAGAGTTCTACAATGGCGGGAAGTGTTTTTTTTTTTGCAGTTAACTTCACGGCATTGTTTCATTGAGTCTTCTCTTCACGGAAACTAGTTCGAAGATGGACTGCTACATAGATTGGAACGCATCTTCTCTTTCTTCGTGTTACATGTGGTTTTCTTGCAACAAGAGTTCTACAATGGCATGAAGTTTTTTTTTCAGTTTACTTCACGGCATTGTTTCATTGAGTCTTCTCTTCACGTAAACTAGTTCGAAGATGCACTACTACAGAGATTGAAAAGCATCTTCTCTTTATTTATGCTGTATGTGGTTTTCTTGCGACAAGAGTTCTTCAATGGCGGGAAGTGTTTTTTTTAGTTTACTTCACGGCATTGTTTTAGTGATTCTTCTCTACACGTAAACTAGTTCGAAGATGGACTGCTACATAGATTGGAACGCATCTTCTCTTTATCTATGCTGTATGTGGTTTTCTTGCAACAAGAGTTCTACAATGGCGGGAAGTGTTTTTTTAGTTTTCTTCACGGCATTGTTTCAGTGAGTCTTCTCTTCACGTAAACTACTTTGAAGATGGACTGCTACAGAGATTGGGACGCATCTTCTCTTTCTTCGTGTTACATGTGGTTTTCTTGCAACAAGAGCTCTACAATGGCATGAAGTGTTTTTTTATTAGTTTACTTCACGGCATTGTTTCATTGAGGCTTCTCTTCACGTAAACTAGTTCGAAGATGGACTGCTAAAGATATTGAAAAGCATCTTCTCTTTATCTATGCTGTATGTGCTTTTCTTGCAACAAGAGTTCTACAATGGCATGAAGTGTTTTTTTTTTCAGTTTACTTCACGGCATTGTTTCATTGAGTCTTCTCTTCACGCAAACTAGTTCGAAGATGGACTGCTACATAGATTGGTACGCATCTTCTCTTTCTTTGTGCTATATGTGGTTTTCTTGCGACAATAGTTCAACAATGGCGAGAAGTGTGTTTTTACGTTTACTTCACAGCATTGTTTCATTGAGTCTTCTCTTCACGGAAACTAGTTCGAAGATGGACTGCTACAGAGATTGGGATGCATCATCTCATTCTTCGGGTGATATGTGGTTTTCTTGCAACAACAGTTCAACAATGGCGGGAAGTGTTTTTTTCAGTTTACTTCACGGCATTGTTTCAGCGAGTCTTCTCTTAACGTAAAATAGTTCGAAGATGTACTGCTACAGGGATTGAAAAGCATCTTCTCTTTCTTCTTGTTACATGTGTTTTTCTTGCGACAAGAGTTCTACAATGGCGGGAAGTGTTTTTTTTTTTCATTTTACTTCACGGCATTGTTTCAGTGAGTCTTCACTTCACGTAAACTAATTCGAAGATGGACTGCCACAGAATTTTGAACGCATCTTCTCTTTCTTCGGGTGATTAGTGGTTTTTTGTCGACAAGAGTTCTACAATGGCGGGAAGTGTTTTTTTACGTTTACTTCACAGCATTGTTTGTGGGATTCTTCTCTTCACGTAAACTAGTTCGAAGATGGACTGCTACATAGATTTAAACGCATCTTCTCTTTCTTCGTGTTACATGTGGTTTTCTTGCAACAAGAGTTCTACAATGGCATGAAGTTTTTTTTTCAGTTTACTTCACAGCATTGTTTCAGGGATTCTTCTCTTCACGTAAACTAGTTCGAAGATGCACTACTACAGAGATTGAAAAGCTTCTCTTCTTGTTACATGATTTCTTGCGACTAGAGTTTTACAATGGCGGGGAGTGTTTTTTTTTCTGTTTACTTCACGGCATTGTTTCAGTGAGTCTTCTCTTCATGTAAGCTAGTTCGAAGATGGACTGCTACAGAGATTGAAAAGCATCTTCTCTTTATTTATGCTGTATGTGGTTTTCTTGCGACAAGAGTTCTTCAATGGCGGGAAGTGTTTTTTTTAGTTTACTTCACGGCATTGTTTTAGTGATTCTTCTCTACACGTAAACTAGTTCGAAGATGGACTGCTACATAGATTGGAACGCATCTTCTCTTTCTTCGTGTTACATGTGTTTTTCTTGCAACAAGAGTTCTACAATGGCATGAAGTTTTTTTTTTTCAGTTTACTTCACGGCATTGTTTCAGTGAGTCTTCTCTTCACGTAAACTAGTTCGAAGCTGGACTACTACAGAGATTGAAAAGCATCTTCTCTTTATCTATGCTGTATGTGCTTTTCTTGCAACAAGAGTTCTACAATGGCGTGAAGTGTTTTTTTTAGTTTTCTTCACGGCATTGTTTCAGTGAGTCTTCTCTTTACGTAAACTACTTTGAGGATGGACTGCTACATAGATTGGTACGCATCTTCTCTTTCTTTGTGCTATATGTGGTTTTCTTGCAACAAGAGTTCTACAATGGCGGTGAGTGTTTTTTTTTCTGTTTTCTTCACGGCATTATTTCAGTGAGTCTTCTCTTCATGTAAACTAGTTCGAAGATGGACTGCTACAGAGATTGAAAAGCATCTTCGCTTTATGTATGCTGTATGTGGTTTTCTTGCGACAAGAGTTCAACAACGGCGGGAAGTGTTTTTTTTTTTCAGTTTACTTCTCGGCATTGTTTCAGTGAGTCTTCTCTTCACGTAAACTAGTTCGAAGATGGACTGCTACTGAGATTGAAAAGCATCTTCTCTTTATTTATGCTGTATGTGGTTTTCTTGCGCCAAGAGTTCTTCAATGGCGGTAAGAGTTTATTTTCAGTTTACTTTACTGCATTGCTACAGTGTGTCTTCTCTTCATGTAAACGAGTTCAAAAATGGCCTGCAGCAGTGATTGGCACACATCTCATTGTTCTAGTGATGCATGCTTTTCTAGCAAAAAAAGTTCAACAATGGCGGGAAGTGTTTTTTTTTTTAGTTTTTTTCACAGCATTGTTTCAGGGATTTTTCTCTTCACGTAAACTAGTTCGAAGATGGACTGCTACAGAGATTGGAAAGCTTCTCTTCTTGTTACATGTTGTTTTCTTGCGACTAGAGTTCTACAATGGCGGGGAGTGTTTTTTTTTTCTGTTTACTTCACGGCATTGTTTTAGTGAGTCTTCTCTTCATGTAAACAAGTTCGAAGGTGGACTGCTACAGAGATTGAAAAGCATCTTCTCTTTATGTATGCTGTATGTGGTTTTCTTGCGACAAGAGTTCAACAATGGCATGAAGTGTTTTTTTTTCAGTTTACTTCACAGCATTGTTTCATTGAGTCTTCTCTTCACGTAAACTAGTTCGAAGATGGACTACTACAGAGATAGAAAAGCATCTTCTCTTTATCTATGCTGTATGTGGTTTTCTTGCAACAAGAGTTCTACAATGGCGGGAAGTGTTTTTTTTAGTTTTCTTCACGGCATTGTTTCAGTGAGTCTTCTCTTCACGTAAACTACTTTGAAGATGGACTGCTACAGAGATTGGAACGCATCTTCTCTTTTTTCTTTTACATGTGGTTTTCTTGCAACACGAGCTCTACAATGGCATGAAGTGTTTTTTTTTATTAGTTTACTTCACGGCATTGTTTCATTGAGTCTTCTCTTCACGTGAACTAGTTCGAAGATCGACTGCTACAGAGATTGAAAAGCATCTTCTCTTTATTTATGCTGTATGTGGTTTTCTTGCGACAAGAGTTCAACAATGGCGGTAAGAGTTTATTTTCAGTTTACTTTACTGCATTGCTACAGTGTGTCTTCTCTTCATGTAAACGAGTTCAAAAATGGCCTGCAGCAGTGAATGGCACACATCTCATTGTTCTAGTGATGCATGCTTTTCTAGCAAAAAAAGTTCAACAATGGCGGGAAGTGTTTTTTTTTTCAGTTTTTTTCACGGCATTGTTTCAGGGATTTTTCTCTTCACGTAAACTAGTTCAAAGATGGACTGCTACAGAGATTGGGACGCATCTTCTCTTTCTTCGTGTTACATGTGGTTTTCTTGCAACAAGAGCTCTACAATGGCATGAAGTGTTTTTTTATTAGTTTACTTCACGGCATTGTTTCATTGAGGCTTCTCTTCACGGAAACTAGTTCGAAGATGGACTGCTACAGAGATTGAAAAGCATCTCCTCTTTACTTATGCTGTACGTGGTTTTCTTGCGAAAATAGTTCAACAATGGCGGGAAGTGTTTTTCTTCCAGTTTACTTCACAGCATTGTTTCGGTGAGTCTTCGCTTCACGTAAACTAGTTCGAAGGTGGACTGCTACATAGATTGGAACGCATCTTCTCTTTCTTCGTGTTACATGTGGTTTTCTTGCAACAAGAGCTCTACAATGGCATGAAGTGTTTTTTTTATTAGTTTACTTCACGGCATTGTTTCATTGAGTCACCTCTTCACGTGAACTAGTTCGAAGATGGACTGCTACAGAGATTGAAAAGCATCTTCTCTTTATTTATGCCGTACGTGGTTTTCTTGCGACAATCGTTCAACAATGGCGGGAAGTGTTTTTTTTTCAGTTTACTTCACGGCATTGTTTCAGTGAGCCTTCTCTTCACGGAAACTAGTTTGAAGATGGACTGCTACAGAGATTGGGATGCATCATCTCATTCTTCGGGTTATATGTGGTTTTCTTGCAACAACAGTTCTACAATGGCGGGAAGTGTTTTTTTCAGTGTACTTCACGGCATTGTTTCAGCGAGTCTTCTCTTAACGTAAAATAGTTCGAAGATGTACTGCTACAGAGATTGAAAAGCATCTTCTCTTTCTTCTTGTTACATGTGGTTTTCTTGCGACAAGAGTTCTACAATGGCGGGAAGTTTTTTTTTTTCAATTTACTTCACGGCATTGTTTCAGTGAGTCTTCTCTTCACGTAACATAGTTCGAAGATGGACTGCTACAGAGATTGAAACGCATTTTCTCTTTATTTATGCTGTATGTGGTTTTCTTGCGACAAGAGTTCAACAATGGCGGGAAGCGTTTTTTTTTATTAGTTTACTTCACGGCATTGTTTCATTGAGTCTTCGCTTCACGTAAACTAGTTCGAAGACGGACTGCTACATAGATTGGAACGCATCTTCTCTTTCTTCGTGTTACATGTGGTTTTCTTGCAACAAGAGCTCTACAATGGCATGAAGTGTTTTTTTTATTAGTTTACTTCACGGCATTGTTTCATTGAGTCTTCTCTTCACGTAAACTAGTTCGAAGATGGACTGCTACAGAGATTGAAACGCATTTTCTCTTTATTTATGCAATATGTGGTTTTCTTGTGACTAGAGTTTAACAATGGCGGGAAGCGTTTTTTTCTTCAGTTTACTTCACGGCATTGTTTCATTGAGTCTTCTCTTCACGGAAACTAGTTCGAAGATGGACTGATACAGAGATTGGGACGCATCTTCTTTTTCTTCGTGTGATATGTGGTTTTCTTGCGACAAGAGTTCAACAATGGAGGGAAGTGTGTTTTTACGTTTACTTCACAGCATTGTTTGTGGGATTCTTCTCTTCACGTAAACTAGTTCGAAGATGGACTGCTATATAGATTGGAACGCATCTTCTCTTTCTTCGTGTTACATGTGGTTTTCTTGCGACAAGAGTTCTACAATGGCATGAAGTTTTTTTTTCAGTTTACTTCACGGCATTGTTTCAGCGAGTCTTCTCTTCACGTAAACTACTTTGAAGACGGACTGCTACAGAGATTGAGACGCATCTTCTCTTTCTTTGTGTGATATGAGGTTTTCTTGCGACAAGAATTCAACAAAGGAGGGAAGTGTGTTTTTACGTTTACTTCACAGCATTGTGTCAGGGATTCTTCTCTTCTCGTAAACTAGTTCGAAGATGGACTGCTACAGAGTTGGAAAGCATCTTCTCTTTCTTCTTGTTACATGTGGTTTTCTTGCGACAAGAGTTCAATAATGGTGGTAAGAATTATTTTCAGTTTACTTTACGGCATTGTTTCAGTGAGCCTTCTCTTCACGGAAACTAGTTCGAAGATGAACTGCTACAGAGATTGGGACGCATCTTCTCATTCTTCGGGTGATATGTGGTTTTCTTGCAACAAGAGTTCTACAATGGTATGAAGTGTTTTTTTTTCAGTTAACTTCTCGGCATTGTTTCAGTGAGTCTTCTCTTCACGTAAACTAGTTCGAAGATGGACTGCTACTGAGATTGAAAAGCATCTTCTCATTATTTATGCTGCATGTGGTTTTCTTGCGACAAGAGTTCAACAATGGCGGGAAGTGTTTTTTTATTAGTTTACTTCACGGCATTGCTACAGTGTGTCTTCTCTTCATGTAAACGAGTTCAAAAATGGCCTGCAGCAGTGAATGGCACACATCTCATTGTTCTAGTGATGCATGCTTTTCTAGCAAAAAAAGTTTAACAATGGCGGGAAGTGTTTTTTTTTTCAGTTTTTTTCACGGCATTGTTTCAGGGATTTTTCTCTTCACGTAAACTAGTTCAAAGATGGACTGCTACAGAGATTGGGACGCATCTTCTCTTTCTTCGTGTTACATGTGGTTTTCTTGCAACAAGAGCTCTACAATGGCATGAAGTGTTTTTTTATTAGTTTACTTCACGGCATTGTTTCATTGAGGCTTCTCTTCACGTAAACTAGTTCGAAGATGGACTGCTACAGATATTGAAACGCATTTTCTCTTTATTTATGCAATATGTGGTTTTCTTGCGACTAGAGTTTAACAATGGCGGGAAGTGTTTTTTTCTTCAGTTTACTTCACGGCATTGTTTCAGTGAGTCTTCTCTTCACGTAAACTAATTCGAAGATGGACTGATACAGAGATTGGGACGCATCTTCTTTTTCTTCGTGTGATATGTGGTTTTCTTGCGACAAGAGTTCAACAATGGCGGTAAGAGTTTATTTTCAGTTTACTTTACTGCATTGCTACAGTGTGTCTTCTCTTCATGTAAACGAGTTCAAAAATGGCCTGCAGCAGTGAATGGCACACATCTCATTGTTCTAGTGATGCATGCTTTTCTAGCAAAAAAAGTTCAACAATGGCGGGAAGTGTTTTTTTTTTTAGTTTTTTTCACAGCATTGTTTCAGGGATTTTTCTCTTCACGTAAACTAGTTCGAAGATGGACTGCTACAGAGATTGGAAAGCTTCTCTTCTTGTTACATGTTGTTTTCTTGCGACTAGAGTTCTACAATGGCGGGGAGTGTTTTTTTTCTGTTTACTTCACGGCATTGTTTTAGTGAGTCTTCTCTTCATGTAAACAAGTTCGAAGGTGGACTGCTACAGAGATTGAAAAGCATCTTCTCTTTATGTATGCTGTATGTGGTTTTCTTGCGACAAGAGTTCAACAATGGCATGAAGTGTTTTTTTTTCAGTTTACTTCACAGCATTGTTTCATTGAGTCTTCTCTTCACGTAAACTAGTTCGAAGATGGACTACTACAGAGATAGAAAAGCATCTTCTCTTTATCTATGCTGTATGTGGTTTTCTTGCAACAAGAGTTCTACAATGGCGGGAAGTGTTTTTTTTTAGTTTTCTTCACGGCATTGTTTCAGTGAGTCTTCTCTTCACGTAAACTACTTTGAAGATGGACTGCTACAGAGATTGGGACGCATCTTCTCTTTCTTCGTGTTACATGTGGTTTTCTTGCAACAAGAGCTCTACAATGGCATGAAGTGTTTTTTTATTAGTTTACTTCACGGCATTGTTTCATTGAGGCTTCTCTTCACGTAAACTAGTTCGAAGATGGACTGCTACAGATATTGAAACGCATTTTCTCTTTATTTATGCAATATGTGGTTTTCTTGCGACTAGAGTTTAACAATGGCGGGAAGTGTTTTTTTCTTCAGTTTACTTCACGGCATTGTTTCAGTGAGTCTTCTCTTCACGTAAACTAATTCGAAGATGGACTGATACAGAGATTGGGACGCATCTTCTTTTTCTTCGGGTGATATGTGGTTTTCTTGCGACAAGAGTTCAACAATGGCGGTAAGAGTTTAT
Source organism: Hylyphantes graminicola (assembly GCA_023701765.1). NCBI lineage: Eukaryota > Metazoa > Arthropoda > Arachnida > Araneae > Linyphiidae > Hylyphantes > Hylyphantes graminicola. The sequence goes on along the minus strand of CM043118.1, from coordinate 58,417,827 downwards.
TTTCAGTTTACTTTACTGCATTGCTACAGTGTGTCTTCTCTTCATGTAAACGAGTTCAAAAATGGCCTGCAGCAGTGAATGGCACACATCTCATTGTTCTAGTGATGCATGCTTTTCTAGCAAAAAAAGTTCAACAATGGCGGGAAGTGTTTTTTTTTTTTTAGTTTTTTTCACAGCATTGTTTCAGGGATTTTTCTCTTCACGTAAACTAGTTCGAAGATGGACTGCTACAGAGAATGGAAAGCTTCTCTTCTTGTTACATGTTGTTTTCTTGCGACTAGAGTTCTACAATGGCGGGAGTGTTTTTTTTTTCTGTTTACTTCACGGCATTGTTTCAGTGAGTCTTCTCTTCACGTAAACTAGTTCGAAGATGGACTGCTACAGAGATTGGAACGCATCTTCTCTTTCTTCGTGTTACATGTGGTTTTCTTGCGACAAGAGTTCTACAATGGCATGAAGTTTTTTTTTTACTTCACGGCATTGTTTCATTGAGTCTTCTCTTCACGTAAACTAGTTCGAAGATGGACTACTACAGAGATTGAAAAGCATCTTCTCTTTATCTATGCTGCATGTGCTTTTCTTGCAACAAGAGTTCTACAATGGCATGAAGTGTTTTTTTTTTCAGTTTACTTCACGGCATTGTTTCATTGAGTCTTCTCTTCACGCAAACTAGTTCGAAGATGGACTGCTACATAGATTGGTACGCATCTTCTCTTTCTTTGTGCTATATGTGGTTTTCTTGCGACAATAGTTCAACAACGGCGAGAAGTGTGTTTTTACGTTTACTTCACAGCATTGTTTCATTGAGTCTTCTCTTCACGGAAACTAGTTCGAAGATGGACTGCTACAGAGATTGGGATGCATCATCTCATTCTTCGGGTGATATGTGGTTTTCTTGCAACAACAGTTCTACAATGGCGGGAAGTGTTTTTTTTTAGTTTACTTCACGGCATTGTTTCAGCGAGTCTTCTCTTAACGTAAAATAGTTCGAAGATGTACTGCTACAGGGATTGAAAAGCATCTTCTCTTTCTTCTTGTTACATGTGTTTTTCTTGCGACAAGAGTTCTACAATGGCGGGAAGTGTTTTTTTTTCATTTTACTTCACGGCATTGTTTCAGTGAGTCTTCACTTCACGTTAACTAGTTCGAAGATGGACTGCTACAGAGATTGAAACGCATTTTCTCTTTAGTTATGCAATATGTGGTTTTCTTGCGACTAGAGTTTAACACTGGCGGGAAGTGTTTTTTTCTTCAGTTTACTTCACGGCATTGTTTCAGTGAGTCTTCTCTTCACGTAAACTAATTCGAAGATGGACTGCCACAGAATTTTGAACGCATCTTCTCTTTCTTCGGGTGATTTGTGGTTTTTTGTCGACAAGAGTTCTACAATGGCGGGAAGTGTTTTTTTTTTTTGCAGTTAACTTCACGGCATTGTTTCATTGAGTCTTCTCTTCACGGAAACTAGTTCGAAGATGGACTGCTACATAGATTGGAACGCATCTTCTCTTTCTTCGTGTTACATGTGGTTTTCTTGCAACAAGAGTTCTACAATGGCATGAAGTTTTTTTTTCAGTTTACTTCACGGCATTGTTTCATTGAGTCTTCTCTTCACGTAAACTAGTTCGAAGATGCACTACTACAGAGATTGAAAAGCATCTTCTCTTTATTTATGCTGTATGTGGTTTTCTTGCGACAAGAGTTCTTCAATGGCGGGAAGTGTTTTTTTTAGTTTACTTCACGGCATTGTTTTAGTGATTCTTCTCTACACGTAAACTAGTTCGAAGATGGACTGCTACATAGATTGGAACGCATCTTCTCTTTATCTATGCTGTATGTGGTTTTCTTGCAACAAGAGTTCTACAATGGCGGGAAGTGTTTTTTTTAGTTTTCTTCACGGCATTGTTTCAGTGAGTCTTCTCTTCACGTAAACTACTTTGAAGATGGACTGCTACAGAGATTGGGACGCATCTTCTCTTTCTTCGTGTTACATGTGGTTTTCTTGCAACAAGAGCTCTACAATGGCATGAAGTGTTTTTTTATTAGTTTACTTCACGGCATTGTTTCATTGAGGCTTCTCTTCACGTAAACTAGTTCGAAGATGGACTGCTAAAGATATTGAAAAGCATCTTCTCTTTATCTATGCTGTATGTGCTTTTCTTGCAACAAGAGTTCTACAATGGCATGAAGTGTTTTTTTTTTCAGTTTACTTCACGGCATTGTTTCATTGAGTCTTCTCTTCACGCAAACTAGTTCGAAGATGGACTGCTACATAGATTGGTACGCATCTTCTCTTTCTTTGTGCTATATGTGGTTTTCTTGCGACAATAGTTCAACAATGGCGAGAAGTGTGTTTTTACGTTTACTTCACAGCATTGTTTCATTGAGTCTTCTCTTCACGGAAACTAGTTCGAAGATGGACTGCTACAGAGATTGGGATGCATCATCTCATTCTTCGGGTGATATGTGGTTTTCTTGCAACAACAGTTCAACAATGGCGGGAAGTGTTTTTTTCAGTTTACTTCACGGCATTGTTTCAGCGAGTCTTCTCTTAACGTAAAATAGTTCGAAGATGTACTGCTACAGGGATTGAAAAGCATCTTCTCTTTCTTCTTGTTACATGTGTTTTTCTTGCGACAAGAGTTCTACAATGGCGGGAAGTGTTTTTTTTTTTCATTTTACTTCACGGCATTGTTTCAGTGAGTCTTCACTTCACGTAAACTAATTCGAAGATGGACTGCCACAGAATTTTGAACGCATCTTCTCTTTCTTCGGGTGATTAGTGGTTTTTTGTCGACAAGAGTTCTACAATGGCGGGAAGTGTTTTTTTACGTTTACTTCACAGCATTGTTTGTGGGATTCTTCTCTTCACGTAAACTAGTTCGAAGATGGACTGCTACATAGATTTAAACGCATCTTCTCTTTCTTCGTGTTACATGTGGTTTTCTTGCAACAAGAGTTCTACAATGGCATGAAGTTTTTTTTTCAGTTTACTTCACAGCATTGTTTCAGGGATTCTTCTCTTCACGTAAACTAGTTCGAAGATGCACTACTACAGAGATTGAAAAGCTTCTCTTCTTGTTACATGATTTCTTGCGACTAGAGTTTTACAATGGCGGGGAGTGTTTTTTTTTCTGTTTACTTCACGGCATTGTTTCAGTGAGTCTTCTCTTCATGTAAGCTAGTTCGAAGATGGACTGCTACAGAGATTGAAAAGCATCTTCTCTTTATTTATGCTGTATGTGGTTTTCTTGCGACAAGAGTTCTTCAATGGCGGGAAGTGTTTTTTTTAGTTTACTTCACGGCATTGTTTTAGTGATTCTTCTCTACACGTAAACTAGTTCGAAGATGGACTGCTACATAGATTGGAACGCATCTTCTCTTTCTTCGTGTTACATGTGCTTTTCTTGCAACAAGAGTTCTACAATGGCATGAAGTTTTTTTTTTTCAGTTTACTTCACGGCATTGTTTCAGTGAGTCTTCTCTTCACGTAAACTAGTTCGAAGATGGACTACTACAGAGATTGAAAAGCATCTTCTCTTTATCTATGCTGTATGTGCTTTTCTTGCAACAAGAGTTCTACAATGGCGTGAAGTGTTTTTTTTAGTTTTCTTCACGGCATTGTTTCAGTGAGTCTTCTCTTTACGTAAACTACTTTGAGGATGGACTGCTACATAGATTGGTACGCATCTTCTCTTTCTTTGTGCTATATGTGGTTTTCTTGCAACAAGAGTTCTACAATGGCGGTGAGTGTTTTTTTTTCTGTTTTCTTCACGGCATTATTTCAGTGAGTCTTCTCTTCATGTAAACTAGTTCGAAGATGGACTGCTACAGAGATTGAAAAGCATCTTCGCTTTATGTATGCTGTATGTGGTTTTCTTGCGACAAGAGTTCAACAACGGCGGGAAGTGTTTTTTTTTTTCAGTTTACTTCTCGGCATTGTTTCAGTGAGTCTTCTCTTCACGTAAACTAGTTCGAAGATGGACTGCTACTGAGATTGAAAAGCATCTTCTCTTTATTTATGCTGTATGTGGTTTTCTTGCGCCAAGAGTTCTTCAATGGCGGGAAGTGTTTTTTTTAGTTTACTTCACGGCATTGTTTCAGTGAGTCTTCGCTTCACGTAAACTAGTTCGAAGATGGACTGCTACATAGATTGGAACGCATCTTCTCTTTCTTTGTGCTATATGTGGTTTTCTTGCGACAATAGTTCAACAATGGCGGGAAGTGTGTTTTTACGTTTGAGATTGGGACGCATCTTCTCATTCTTCGGGTGATATGTGGTTTTCTTGCAACAAGAGTTCTACAATGGCATAAAGTTGTTTTTTTTTCAGTGTACTTCATGTTTTTTTTTTAGTGAGTCTTCTCTTCACGTAAACTACTTCGAAGATGGACTGCTACAGAGATTGAAAAGCATCTTCTCTTTATTTATGCTGTATGTGGTTTTCTTGCGACAAGAGTTCAATAATGGCGGTAAGAATTATTTTCAGTTTACTTCACAGCATTGTTTCAGTGTGTCTTCTCTTCGCGTAAACTAGTTTGAAGATGGACTGCTACAAGGATTGGAACGCATCTTCTCTTTCTTCGTGTGATTTATATTTTTCTTGCGACAAGAGTTCTTCAATGGCGGGAAGTGTTTTTTTCCAGTTTACTTCACGGCATTGTTTCAGTGAGTCTTCGCTTCACGTAAACTAGTTCGAAGATGGACTGCTACAGAGATTGAGACGCATTTTCTCTTTCTTCGTGTGATATGTGGTTTTTTTGCGACAAGAGTTCTTCAATGGCGGGAAGTGTTTTTTTTTTATTTCAGTTTACTTTACTGCATTGCTACAGTGTGTCTTCTCTTCATGTAAACGAGTTTAAAAATGGACTGCAGCAGTGAATGGCACACATCTTCTCATTGTTCTAGCGATGCATGCTTTTGTAGCAAAAAAAGTTCAACAATGGCGGGAAGTGCTTTTTTTTTCAGTTTTCTTCACGGCATTGTTTCAGGGATTCTTCGCTTCACGTAAACTGGTTCGAAGATGGACTGCTACAGAGATTGAAACGCAACTTCTCTTTATTTATGCTATACGTGGTTTTCTTGCGACTAGAGTTCTTCAATGGCGGGAAGAGTTTTTTCTTCAGTTTACTTCACGGCATTGTTTCAGTGAGTCTTCTCTTCACGTAAACTAGTTCGAAGATGGACTGCTACAAAGTTCGTTTTTTTTCCAGTTTACTTCCAAGCATTGTTTCAGCAAATTTTCTTTTCGTGAAATGTACAGAATAAAAGTTCATTGATGGACTGCTTCATTGATTTGCACACTTCTCATTCCTTTTGTGATTGTATTTCTAGCGACAAGAGTTCAACGTCGGGAAGTGTTTTTTTTAGAGTACCTCCATGCATTGTTTTAGTGAGTCTTCTCTTCCTCTACAAGAGTTCGAAGATGGACACAGCTGCAGTGATTGGCATACATCTTCTCATTCTTCTTGTGGTATAGCAAAGAGAGGGCAACAATTAATCGAAGTTTCTTTAGTTTACTTCCGAGCATCGTTTCAGCTTTCATCGTTTTCTTTTCGTAAATTGTACAGTACAAAATGAATCATAGATGGATTGCTGCAGTGATTGGTACACATCTTCAAGTGATTGTTTTTGTAACGACAGGAAAAATTGCAGGAAGTTTTTTAGTTTGCTTTTAAGCATTGAATAGATATGTAGTCAGTTGAAGTGACACAAAACTTAATATTTTTACAAGGGGAACACTTTTGTAACAATTTGCAGATTTACTGTGGCGGTTAGCGGTGGCATAACTTCTTATTCCATGTGGAACTTTTTTTTATGACACTTGTTCAAAAACGGATATTGCTTTTTTTATTTCATTTTTGCGAGAAAGTTGTGTGTTTTCAAACCAAAATTACTTGTTAGAGGTGATACTTTTGCAGTTTTCTTCGTAGCGACAACATTCTTAGGTAAATAGGGAGCTGCGATATTTTTGCATGGTTTATTAGTTATACACTTAACTAATCTTAGTCCAGTATATGCATTAAGACATTTTACGCTACATTCTGTTTTATTAAACAACGCAATACACTTCTAGTTTACCATATGAATGGTGTTCGTAACTTAAACGAATGAGATAAAGTAGCGTTTGTAAATGAAAAATATTAAAAAAAAATATTTAACATTTTTTATTTATTTAAGATTATTTAATATTTTTAAGATAAATTAAATTAAAAAAATTGCTAGAATTCTTGAATCGTATAAAACATTCTTTTTAAAATATAGCATAAATAACCAAAAAACAAGTTTATTAAGTTCAATACTTTTCATTAAATATTAAAAGCAAAAGTATCTTTACAGAATGAAAATTAATATTTTAAAGCAACTAAAATTATGAAAGAATTATAATTAAGAATGTTTTAAGGAATTACCTTCTTTAAAACATTCCTAGTTAGAATTCTTTGTACTTTGCTTTTAAGTAGTCTTATAAAATATATACTAAACGCTAAAAACAAATTACATAATATACTGAGAAACAAATCAGTATGAATATATTTAAAAGATACTGAAATTTACTAATACTACCTTTATTAAAACATATTTAAAATTACTTTTTTTTCTTTTTTTAGAAAATGTTTGAAACATTATGTTTGTCAAATCTCTTAAAAATACTCCATACACTAGTAAGCCAAGTGCAATACGAAGACTGCTTTAGTTTGTCTTCTTACATACGAGATACTAATGAAATAGTTTCGGTTGCCATCGACTGTTTTGTAACACACTGTTAAATGCGCTTGCTTTCACCACAATAATGATTCCTAGTAGCTGCAACGGCTGAGTGGCTGAAATGTTTCACCATATTTCTTGAACCGTTTCTTAAGTATTTGTTTCCAAAACTTTAAAAATGGTTCGACCTAACAAAGAAAATATGGTGAAACATTTCAGCCACTCGGCCGTTGCAGCTACTAGGAATCATTATTATGGTGAAAGCAAGCGCAAATTTTTTAACAGCGCATACGCATAAAAAAAAACAATCACAGCCGAATTTGTGACTCTGGTCTTTCTCGACTGAATCTTTTAGAACTTCATCACATTCAATTCTAAAATGTCTTGCCTCGAAAATTAATAAAAAAAATTTGATAGTTCCGAAAATAGTATGATGGATAAATTAAAAATTTAGGAAGAGTATCCAATGAGAACAAAATTATGCTTTATTTAAAAAAAATAGAACGTTATTTTAAATTAAAAAGTTTATTATTAATTTGTTAAGTATATATAAATAACCAAAGCAATTTTGTAGTTTTAAATTAGCAGTTAATGCATAAACATAGCTCTTTTAGTAGAATATTTATTTAAAAAAAAGTATGATTAAACAAAAGCTGAATTTACAAAATAACTACTAACTGTTTTTCATATAAAAAATGTATATATGTTCTTGATTGAAATTTGTCTTCGTACTCTGTTTGATTGAAATATTGCATCAGAGTAGAACACGGGGAATCTTTTAAGTTTTTTTTTTAGAATTTACCAAGAGGAAAATCATTTTTTAGAACTATTTTACTGTGTTCAAAGAGTTGCCAGTTCAACCTTTAAATTAAGGTTTTTAGACTTTTTACAACGAAAAATAGATAAAAACTTAAATGCATTGAACAAGAAAGTTAGCATCAAACGAATGCAGCTATTTACTTTATTACCACTTGGTATTTATTGTATAATAAACATTTGCTGAACCAAATAAAAAAATATTTGAAACCTCGATAAACATGAACAATTAAAGTTGAAAAGTTAATAAAGCTCCTTAGATATTCATAACATTTTCAAGAAAAATTAAGTGGGAAAAAATGAAATACTTATTTTAAGTCTTTATGAACTTCGTACCACCGATAATTGTTTTCTATTTATTAAAAAATTAAAAAAAAATCTCTTGAAAATAGTTACACGGTTATTAAAAACTTTAAATAAATTATAAGTATTTAGTTGTTTTGCGATTTAATATCTTTAGTAAGGAAATACGCGTTTTTTTTTAATTTATCACCACAGCTAAGTTGCATAAAGTTTGAATATTTTTTTAATCTAAATGTTGAAACCTTTATTATTAGGAAATTAAAAACTATAGCATGTTAAACAAAAGTGAAATAACTGTATTTTAAGTAGATTCAAAACAGAAGTTTTATTTATTTTGTAAATAATAAAAGGCAGTCTCCAGAAAAACAAATTCACATGGTTGTTGTCTTATTGTACCCGATATCGACCAGAATCTCTCAGTCCTAAATCAAATAAAATTCTTCCTTTTTTTAGGAATTCATAACTTTTCAGTAAGAATGCACAAAAGAAGTTTGTTTACCAAAGTTATTTCAATATATGAATCAGGGAGTGCTCGAAGAGGATCCGCAAACAAGCAAAACATTCACCCAGATTTTTATTTGTAATGCTCGTTTTTATGAATAAAAACTTTCATTGGTTTTAGTCTATCTTGAAAACTAATCTAGAATTTTGTACGTGACGTGAAATATTAAAATTGTACTAAGATAATTCTATGGCGTATGCATATTATATAAGGTTGTACAACATTTTTAACTCAAAACACCTCTCACGCTGCACATGGAGGCCATACTTTACAATTGCAGTAAAATCCCGCTTATCCGAAAGGTACGGAACCAAAATTAAGCAGCAAAAAATAAAAAAAAAATACTGCATATTTTGAGAAATAAATCCAACTTTGTAAGTACGTATTTATTTTTTTTTGTGTATTTTATTCTTACACATTTCATATTTTAACCGAAGGGCTCGGGATTTTTTTATAAACTGAATTTCGGATAACCGGGTTTGGATAAACGATACTCCACTGTACTACTGTTTTCTAGTAGCAACTTCTTAAAAGAAGTAGTAAGTGGATCAAGTGAGGCCCTCTATTCCCGGAGTTGATAAATGAGTACCAAACTTGCTTGGGACCTAAAAGGGGGAATCATCCCATCGTCATACTAACCATTCGACATTCACACTCACTAGAATTTGCACCTCAAGTCCATGGTTTTAAAATCACAGATGGTCACCGACTGGTCGGTTTCATATAAATTTAAGTACAATTAAACATTAAAATAACTTTAATGCTACAATGCGTCGTCGTACGGGGGACATCGTAAACGGAGTTGGAACTTGGGAGAATGATTAACGTTCTCTCTACACGGGATCGTCGGACCAACTTACAAGTTAAGTAATTTTAATAGTATCAAAAGAAATGCATATAGATTTTCATAGGGGATTGTCTTGGTAGAGCATTGTGCAATGATATAAAAATTTGACAATTTATATTCATTGCAAAAATGGAATCGATTTTTGGAAGAGTAAAATAAAGATGCGAATTGAACTTGTGTTTCCTTTCCTGTTGATCTTTGATTCTCAATTCCTGTTCGTATGAATTTTTTTAGTTTATAATTAATTTTCACATTTAGTAAAAGAGAATATAGCTTTATATAATAAGTGTAAAAATGCATATCCACTGAAAAGTTTTGTAGATAATGATTAATTAAATTCATTGTCTCTTCATATATGCAATTCATATTTTAAATGCCCATACACTAATGGTGCTTATCAAAAAATAAATAATTGATTACATTCAAACATTTAATGATGCAAAAATTTAATGGATTTTGGTTTTGTAACTTAGTTTTGGCACAACAACAAAACGTATTACAAATTTAACTCAAGTATTCTCACTATAAATGCAACTTGGTATTTAAAAAAAAATCCAATGACAAATTTACTTCTTTATTTTGATTCATTAAGCTCCATGAATGGGAAAAAAAACGATAAACAATGTTCGACACAATCATTAGTTTAAAAGTTTTACATCTGTAACTGCAAATACTAACAAAAAAAATTATAGTTTTGAACCGAAATGCAAAATCTAGTTAAAATTATGAGTACTTAAAGAACTATTTTATTACAATTCCTCATGATTGGAAGCATTTATTTTGCCAAAAAAACATAAAATATGCACGCTTAGCGAAATGTGTTATGCTTTAAAGAACAATTATTTGGAAGCCTATGAAAACTGCTTTTAAAAAGCTGTTGTAATGCATCTATTACACTACCTGCTAAAGCAAGAAATGTTTAATAGCATTTACTATTGGTTCTAAATTCATAAAAAATACAATAGTTATTATGTCATTGTCAACTTTTAATGGTAATTTTTTTTTTATTGCATGAACTTTTCATTTTGCAAATATTTAGAACCTATTCACAATAAAATAAGGCAAGTTTTTGATTTGACAAGTGTAAAGTTGTTTTCCGTTACAATTTTGTAAATAAAAATATTTTATTTTTAAAAAATAAATTCAAGCTTTTTATTAAAAAATATATTTTGAAAATTTGCTCATATTCAAATTCTATTTTATCTTGATTGAAACAAAGTTAATTAGAATTTTCATAAATTTGTATGAGTATCCCTAATGACTAGTATATGGATTTAAAGATAAAGCAAGTAAAATATTATTGGATTTATATTTAAAAATAAGTAACAATTGGAAATTTGAGTATTTTTGAGAAGATTTGAGATGCATAGATAAAAGGGTTGAATGCTATAAAATTTTAACACAAGATTTATGCTAACCTAAACATTTTTGTAAATGATTGAAAACTAATTCCTTAATACTTAGTTTTGATAGAGCTATGAATCCATGGAGTAGTACTAGAAGCATTTTCTAAAAATTATTTTAAAATTTGTTCTATTTCTGCCTTGATATATTTTGATAACATTCGATATATTTGACATGAAATAGCTAAAGCAAAGAAAACCACATTTAAAAATATTTTTTTAACTATATGTCTACCTTCCGATTCCTCTGCACGTGCTAGAGACATTGAATTTTGACTGTTAATAAATTGTTGTCAGTGTTTAGAATTAGAAATTAAGAAATTTTTAGAATTTATATTTTTCCTACAAACTCATTCCTGTATAACTTACGATTATCCCACCGCAAACAAATGTTATATTTTGAAAACAAGGAGAATATTTTAAATTTTTAAATATCAAAATTTTTTTTATACCACATCATATACATGCTACCTACAAAAAAATATTTTTCATACGATAGTTAAATTGGATAGATAGATTGAATCAACACATATGAAATGACTAAAATCAGATTGCTTACATATACTTGAAACGTCACAATCAAAAAAGTCAGATGTTATAATATTTTGAAAACCGGATGTATATTTTAAATTTCAAAATATCAGCAAATTTTGTTTATACCACATCATAGGACAGCAATAATCTTCATTAAAAGAATAAAAAGATTTATTGAAATTTACAACATGATAAGGAAGCACCAATATTTACTGAAATGTTTAAATTGGTTGGCTACTTGAAAAAAAGTTGCACCACATCTAATTAGTGGACTAACATTTTAATGGAGGAGAAAATTATTTTTCTTTGTAAATGTTAAAGATATATTTTCAGCTTTTAAAAATATTTTAAAGTTACTTTACAACGAGGGAATCTGTTTATGACCCTTTTTATGCTATTCTAAAATGCTGAGGTTTTTTTTTTACAATCCCCATTCAGTGCTTTTTATACTCTTAACACTTTACCTCCGGGCGTCGACTGACCCGTAGACTAAAAATCTTCTAGACCAGCAACTTAATCTAATGCCTAGCTCTTCTAACGTGTCGAATGCAACTAAAACACTATTAAAGGTTGATTTGTTGATTGGTATAATTGTACTTTCAATTGTAAGGCTACTGTTTCTTCGGAATGTTCTCTGTTAAAAAAAAGTTACCCACTAGTGATTATTTCAACCGTTAGTCATCCTTTTACATCGGACCTTTTTGACTATGTGAACAAATAACATTTTGAGTTAATTGCATGACACAAAATTTGCATAAGGGTCCGTCTTAATATTAAAAATGTTACGAACTTTAAAATTTTCAATAGCAACACCCAATTTTAATTACTTAGAAATGTGAAAAACCCTCGAAAACCCCTAAATCTAAGTTTTTGTTACATTTGGATGAATATTTGACGAGTTATTCAATCGAATCACTTGTGGATCTTTGGGGGACCATGTCTAAAATGACAAGCGTAGTCAGTCTGTAGGTTTATTAATGGAGAAAAAGAAGCACAAGGTCAAATATCTTGAGGATGGGCCTACGAGGGATATAAAAGTCAATGAGTAGCTGTATATATTCAAAAATAAAGTCGAAAATAAGTTGTAGTAAAAAATAGATCCCTATCGTCACTTGATAAGGGTTCCAAATTACGAGATGTCATTGGCTCTGTTAAATCTCCTAAAGGTGACTGCAAATAGGCAGCCAGAAACCATTACATTAGTTCCCTTAGACACAAAGGGGGCGCGCTAGTTTCTATGTCAATTTCAATGTAGAAATTCTCCAATGAGAGTTTGAAACTTAGAGTGTTCTTAGTCTATGGGTCAGTCGACGCCCGGAGGTAAAGTGTTAAAACAAAAGACCGATTTTAACTCAGTCTGAGTTAATATTCATTCTTTTCCTGTGTCGAAAATGCACTTCTCCTACAGGAGTGGATTTCACTCGTTTTAAGAGTGTACAACAAGTGAGAAAACTCTTGATATATGACACAACTAAACGAATCGACTTTTTAATGTTGATTTTATCTGCATCTCTGTGAAATAACGAAGTAATTAATCAAAAATTGATACAGCTCGTATCCTCATACATCTTGAACAAACATACCAAAATAAATTTTTCTAAAAATAACAATATTTGGTCGTGTGGGGTTTTCACTATAAATACCCAAATTTTAAGGCCAAGACTTGTGACCATGCGAACTTAGGCACATTACCACTTGCAGATTGCAAACATGCATTGCAAATGGAAAGTGGTTCAATACTTTTTCCATGAAAGGGCCAAAATATTTATTTTCAACATTTCAATTTATTTTTTTTAAAAATTCAATATTTGAAGGCAGCATTTTTCTTCTAAAGATTCCTTTCAGGGGATAGAGGAGGAGTAAGCTTTATATCATACATTTAGTCTCCATAATCAATAATTTTAAAACTCAATAATCCGTATTGAAAACATTGATGGCTAATTTATTTAATATGCTTGTATATCCAAGCATTTTGATTTTTTTAATGTGTAGTTCATAAAAAATAATAGAAAAGCTCAATTATTAGTTATTTCTAAGGGACAAATACCATGTCAATTATTTGACTTAAGTTTTTTTTAACCATACAGTAAGACATGCTGATTGAGCCAGAAATTGCTTCGGGGTAGCACCCTACACTGAAGATAATTTATACGCTATTTTATGTGCTTTTTGTGATTAAATCCAGAAACTGCTGTTGAAATTAGATATAACAGTTATAAAATTGTATTTCAAAGAAGTATTAAAACAAGATACACCATCGAAAATTATTTATAATTTAGCTACTAATAATTTAAAGAACTAGACTTAGGTAATCCTTAAAACATTAAGTGTTTGAAGAGTTTTTTTAATATTTGGTTTTCCTTTAATTTTGGAAATCTTTTATTTTGATATTTGAAAAATAGGTAAGGGCAGCAAAACTTCTGACAAATGTCCGTAGTTTGTCTTATGGAGGCGTTAAGTCTTCGAAGCACAGTCTTTTCAGAAGAAATTGCCAAAAAGGAGTTTTTAAAAAGGATTATTTACGTCAAAAGGCATTTAGAAATATATTTAAATACCTATTTTTACCAACATGTGTGCTTTATTCTTTTGTCTTTTTGACAATTAAACGGTGTAAAAATTAATAAAAAATGTATGCAGACATACCAAAATCTGTGAAAAAATTTAGCTTTTGAAATTATTTTCGGCTTTGAATGTGCACAGGTTTCCTATTATGATGTACAGAAAATTAAATGTTGCAGAAACTATGTAAGGTACGTAATATAGGTTCAAGTTTTTTTTTATATCTCAATTAAGTTTATATATAACCATAACATAAATATCTTAAACTCTAATCTGGTATAATAAATCTAAACAAATAATTTGCTCTTAGTGTTTGCATTTAAAAACCATCTTAAACTAAAAAAAACCCTTGAAATTATTTATAATTTTAAACAGTTTATAATTTTGAAATAGTTATAATTTTGAAATGTTTAAAATTTTGAAATATTTATAATTATGAAATTTTTATAAATTTATGTATTTTACAAAAACATCTATGAAATATTTTTGAAGCTGAAAACAGAGCTCAATTAAGTTAAATCGGCTTATTAGATTTGTTGTCGGCTTATTAGTATTGTACAAGCCTACATCCATTATTGTGTGTGTTTGTAATTAAAAACCATCCGAAACTAAAAAAACTCGTGAAAGAATTTATAATTTTGAAATTATATTTTTGGAATATTTTTAATATTGAAATATTTAAAATTTTGAAACATTAATAATTTTGAAATATTAATAATTTTGAAATATTAATAATTTTGAAATATTTATAATTTTGAAATATTTATAATTTTGAAATATTTATTAATTTAAAACATTTAAAATTTTGAACAATTTACAATTTCATGTATTTTACTAAAATTTTAGGAAATATTTTTAATGCAGTATAAATGTGTGTGTGTTGTATTTAAAACCACCTTAAACTAAAAGAAACTTGTGAAAGTATTTATAATTTTGAAATATTTATAATTTTATGCATTTTACTGAAGCTTTTATGAAATATTTTTAATGCTGAAAACAGAGCTCAGGTAATTTAAATCTGCTTATTGGATATATATTGTTCAGTCATACATTCATTAATTTTCCGGTTATTTACTTGTTCCCGATATATATGGACAGCTTCCGATTTTTACAATATTCCACTACGCCGGAGTTTCTCTAACGCTCGTTTGAGATTGCAGAAAATTCACTTTTTATTTTTAGAATTGCCACAGTTTCTCAATATTAAAATTGTTAGAATACCCTAATTTAAGAATTGCTTACCATTTCCGAATTAATAACTGACGGATTTTCGATATTAGAATAAAAAAATATTTACCGTTTACTAATTGCTAGTTTTCGAATTTTGAAAAGTCGGAGACTCCCGACATTGGAAGCGCCGAAAAATTCATCTTTTATAATTTTTATTTCAGAAATGCCGACGTAACCCAACTATAGACCACTAGAGTTTAATCACTTTTAAAATGCTGGAGATTTCCGATTTCGTAATCTCTAGGATATTTATCAATAAGAATCGTATTTTCCCTACTTTTACGATTGTCAGGGTTTATAATTTTAGGATCGCCGGAGTTTATCGATTTGAGATTTAACTGAAAACATTTTTTCTGCTTTTCCAACAACTTTATTTTGTTATGTTTTATCATTACAAAGCCCAGGCATCAAAATTCTTCTATTGCTTCCGAATTAAAATTGTACCACATCCGAAGAATATCCTATAGCAAAACAACGTCCTTCCGAGGTTAGTATAGGAGAAACACAGTTGTCTACGCTTGCTAATCCGAAGTACATAAACTGCAAAAAAAGGCCTCAGATTTTTTTTTAGACAGGTTAGATGGAGTTGAATTATGTCGCACCAGTGATAACGAGTCTATTTCGAAAATATGGTCAATAGAAGTGATCGTAGTTGTTTATCAGGTGTTTTTTTTTTAATTTTTTATTATAATTATGCATCGAAGGAAATAACGAATTGTAAAATTAAGTGAGGTGGTAACTTTTTTTCTCTTCACTCTTTCCAAATCATCAGCCGTTTTCTAGCAACTAAAGAGATTAGTATAAGAACGTGCTAAGTGATATTTTTGAAAAAAAAAATAGATTTGTGTCAATGAACATTTTACTAACTTCTTTAACGATAACAAATTTCCTTTTTTAATAAACTCTAGTTTTGGTATATCTGTTACGTCTTATAAGTTCCGTTTTCAATATATTTAAGTGCAAACGAAAAACTTTAAAGCTATTTTACTTGGTTTCACCTTGTCACCCCCCCCCCCCCCCCCTTAGCACGTTCTTCCTCTTTCCAAGCTCTTCAATTAGCTTCGAACTTTTAATTGCACTTGCATAAGACGTTTTTCCATAAATAAAATATAAACAAAGACTTTCATATCAGCAGAGCTTTCGGATCAGAAAGCTTAGACTGCATTTGGAGGAAGTTCGGTTTAACTGGAAGCACGCAAGTTTGAACTATTGACCCATTCATGTTACTTCGGGCAAAACGCAATGAGGAATTTCAGCATTTTTTAAAATTCTTTTTTTATCGAAACAGAATGTTAAGTAACTAACTCCAAAATGTGTCTTCTTTCATGTGTTATATTAACTTAATTATAGCGACGCGAAGTCAGCGATCCCAAAAGCCCAAAGCCCATAAAAAAAAAACCCTAACTATAGCTGATGACGTAGCTTGTGCCTAAGTTGTTGCGAAGCCATGAGCTTTTTACCCTATTCAAGCGTGGCGAAACCAGTGAAGTGAGGTTCTGACGTGTTTGCGTTTTTTGTCGCTAATGTTTACTTTATACCTCGGTAAATAATTTGTACTTTGAATTGCCTAATGTGCAATGTAAATTAATAAAAATAGTGGAATTGGGGAGGAGGGGGGGGGGGGTGCGTTTTAAAATGCCAAAATGGAGATTTTTTTTTGTTTTTTTCTGAATATTTTTGGAGGGTGTCAATTCTAATAAAAGGTTTTTTGACCATTAATTAGTATCTGAAACCGCTCTAAAGTTAGAAATAAAAGAGCTATGGACTTGAAATGCGTTAAACATGTTCTCGGTACCTGTGAGGCGTCACAATAAGGTTTTCTAGAATATCGAGCCTGTGCAAAGGGTAACAACCATACAATTACGTTCTAAAGTCATTGAATTTACCTCCTTAAAAGTTATGTTAATAACCTTAAAAATGTGTTCATTGACATATTAAGATTTAATTAACCCTTTTAGTCCCAGTGATGCCTATTGGAATTATCATGTTTCTGATCTTAATTTTAAAATAATATTACGGCTGACATTTAAAGGGATAAATAAAAAATATTTTGTAATAGAAAAAGTTTGAAGATTCGAATGACGTACCTTTTGATATCAAAATGGCGATAGACGATCAAAAAAAAAAATCCTACAATGATGATGCCAAATTGTCATTGGGACTGGAAGGGTTAAAAAGTCTTGTAGCGTTTTTAAAAAAAACTAGTTTTTTTCATAAATTTGTTTGCGAACTTGGTTATAGACGAACCTTTTCGTCCTAAACTACCCCTCCTCCCCCCAACACAAACCCAAAAACTTTTTTAAAAAATGCTGAACTTCCTCATTACTTACACCTTCACCCAGGACCCACCTCCCTTCAGACAAACAGTACCGATCCGAGTGGGCACGCAGAGACACGAAATGGTTTATGGACGCTAGGACACAAATAAGCCAACATCCAAGACTGGGACGTTGGACAACATCGGGAATGGGACACGAACAACAGACATGTGAATGTGGGGGGGTCAAGGCAACGAAAACCGATGCAAAAGTGCGAGTGCATGACGTATAGAGTACGAGAACGGACGCCGAAGATACGATGACGGTACGAGTGGGAGTATGCACAGCACGGCAATGCAGAAATAGGTCTGGAAGCAGTGTAGGTGGCAGGATGGAAGTGTTGGAATGAAGAATGCTAGTATGGATTACGAGGCGAGTGTATGGAAGAGTTTTTTTTTTAGTTGAACCATGAAGATTTATCGGTATGATGATCGTTGTGGATGCATTGGGGGTTGAATGAACCATATGCGGCAAGTGAGAATTTTCGTAGCTGTAAGTATTGCCACCTGAATCGAGAGGATCTGAATGCTGAAACTTATGATGACGTCACATTTAAGCGATGCAATTTATATTTAAATAGATTCTGAAAATGGAATCAACCTACATTTCATAAAAGCAATTTAAGAATGAGAGTTTAAGGGGTCTAAGGAGTCTTAAAAATGTGCAAAGAAGGAACTACAAAGTATAGTTTGATCTGTCATGTAATTTTTTAACTACTCAATATACAAGTATAATTTTTTTATATGTAATTCTACAAGATTTATTTATTATAAAACAAATTTTAAAATTTATGAAACTTTAGCCAAAACTAAAATAAATGATATTAAACATAAAGCTATTTTAACACATTGTGATTAGGCTTGCGCGGGGAATTGTGAGGTCAAAATTGAAAAAATAACCAAGAAAATGACTTTATATTGTACAAATATGTACAAACTAGGACTTATACCTAAATTCTCATTTCAATTTTCATAAGAAATAATTTTAAGAGCTTTTTTCTAAAAAAATTAATAATTTTTTTTAAATTTTGATTTTAAATTTATTTTTAAATAATTTCTAATTAAAATTGAGCTGAGAATTTAGGTATAAGTCCTAGTTTGTACATATTTGTACAATATAAAGTCATTTTCTTGGTCATTTTTTCAATTTTGACCTCACAATTCCCCGCGCAAGCCTAATCACAATGTGTTAAAATAGCTTTATGTTTAATATCATTTATTTTAGTTTTGGCTAAAGTTTCATAAATTTTAAAATTTGTTTTATAATAAATAAATCTTGTAGAATTACATATAAAAAAATTATACTTGTATATTGAGTAGTTAAAAAATTACATGAGAGATCAAACTATACTTTGTAGTTCCTTCTTTGCACATTTTTAAGACTCCTTAGACCCCTTAATACGGATGAGTGTTAAAAATTACAAAACACTTACCAGGCTCCAGATTTGCATACCTCAAACATCGTTGACTGCTAATTTACCAATCATCAAGGATGTCCTTGATGTAGCTGTACATAGAAGCCGCAACCTGAAATTCATAAATTATTTGAAATTTTTAAGTAGGGTCAAGTGGGGTAAGTGTGATAGGGTTTCTGCATTTTTCATTAAGAAAATTCGTTCTCTGCTTCAAGTAAATTCCAAATCCTAAAATTGGTAGTGAATTATTATAAGAAACATACATATGTAGAAAAAAAGTTATATGTTTGAATTCCAATTTTAAGTGTACAAAATTTGCATTTCAAAATCCATTGCTGTTTTATCACACTTACCCCACATAGGAAAACCCACATAAAGAGAAGACAGTTGCACTTAAATTCAAAAGCTCAAAACTTTCTTTAAACAAAAAATAAGGTCAATATTTCTTTTTAGTTTAATTATAAGCGGTCTAATGTTATATATTGCAAACTTTCAGATTTTTAGAATGATTTCCAAAGTTACAAGAGCTGTTTATCACACTTACCCCCAATCACACTTACCCCACTTGACCCTACTCTCTTAAAATTAATCAAGAACATTAAAGGCGCGCATTTTATATTAAAAGTACCATTCGGTAGCTAAATTGAAGGCATATACGAGTGTAGTAAAAGGAAAACAAAGTTTATCCTCGTCCACAAAGTTAAAAATGCGAGAAGCGAAAACCCTAAAATTTTATATAGCCAATTTTATCCAAATTTCAGCAACCTTTCACGTAGTACTACAAGCCGGAGATTAGATACATACCGTTAGGTAGATTTGTATTTTCAAGGTAAAGCTAGTTAGAGGAATAATATACTAACTCGCTTTTTCACATACTAAACTTTAAAAAATAAAAATAATTTGATCTTTAAAGTTATCTTCGCTTTTTAACACTTTACCGACTGACCGTCGATTAATCGACTTAATCTTTCTGTTAGATTTGGTGAGGTTAGGCCGTGTTATAGTGGTTAGAAGACTAAACAATAGCAATCTATCCACGGCCGATCTGACCGCTCTGCCTCGTAGTAGATTCGAACCGCTGCCGGTCGGTAAAGTGTTACAAAAATCTTGTACACAAGTCAAATTGCTGCTTTACATTTAGACGATACGTAGTTTAAAAAGTAAAAAAATAGTTTTTTTTATTTCTAGAGGTAAAAAGTACACAGATCGGTCGATCAGTAAATTATATATATTTTTTCCTAATACCAAAAATTGGCGATCAAAATAATAGTGAACACTAGCGACCGGTCGTCGATTAATCGACTTTTGATCTTTCTGTTATATTTTGTTAGGTTAGGCCGTGTTCAGTCTACGCCAGTCCAGTACTGTGTATCTCTCTAGACCAGAAGCGTTCAGTGGATTAGATCGGTCGGATCGAGTCAGGACCGAGCCGGTTTAGTTTTGGATTATCGTTGCATTAGAGCTACACGAGGGCTATTGGGAAACCGAGCGGTGAAATTGCACAGTATTTTGAATCGATACCGGTCTGTAAAGGGTAGTAAGCTGTCTTAAAATGACTCTACGTCAAAATTTAATGTGAATCATAATTTTGAACCGTAGTCGAGACTCGATTCTCTCTCACCGTAAAATCACCATATTCAATGCAAGGATCATAAACTACATATTTAACGCAAGCAGCACCCTCAAAACGAAATATTTTTTAGTAGAATTTCATACTTATCTATTCATATTGGTTCAGTTTAGTTTGAAATATCGTCGCACTAAGGCAACATGAGGGCTATTGGAAACAAGCGTCGTATTTTCGGACCACAATCAAGTGACGTGCCGACACCTGAGTAGGCACCCACCGCAACCGTTAAGAGTGACATCATACGCAGCGTTAGGACTTTGAAGGATATTTAACGTGCACTCCATCAACACGGAGTATTATTCGTCGGAAGTTTTGGGCTGCACCGTCCGTTTGCATTTCGGCAGTTATTTTGGCGAAGCCCTCGGGACCGAACCTGGAACCTTTCGCATGCTATGTAAATGCCTAACCGACTGGACTCTCCCAGCCCCGAGCATAGGCAACATTGATTTACCAATTAAGACCTTATTTTCATTCCTATAGAACTGTTGCCACTCAAGACCTAACCCCTTAAACACTATCTAGCCCTCAACTAACCTTAAAGCCTAATTTCATTTTCATGTCTAACAAATATACAAAGTTAAGTTTCAAACTATATCCTCTTTCATACTTTAATTATTTGTTTTTTTTACTTATAGCAACAAACTCAAAAGCTTTAAATGTAGAGATTGCATGAACTATTTTCAATCAAGGGTCAAAAGATTGTGGCGTAAGTGTAGTTTGCCTCTAAAAATACTAAAATTTTAGGTTTCATGATGTATTTGATGTAAAATTTACATTTTTATCTTCTCTATAAATTAAATGATTGCCAGATTGAAAATTTAAAAGTTCTAAGCAATTTCAAGTCTGAGAATATCAGTAGAAAACTATTGTAAATATTTATTTTAAGTTTGACTACGATGAAGATGTTCTCCTTCTCCATTGTACACATTTTGCTAATAAATTTTTATTAAAATTAACATATATAAATGTTTCATAAGCTAACTTTCTACACTTCCAATAGTAGTAAAAATGCACTTATTGTAGTTTACAAAAGTGAACAGAATTAAGTTTCTAGAACATCCTCTTAACCAACAAGACAACTAAAAAAATCATTATTATAACCCACCATATAAATCTCTTATTTAAAGAAAAAAGACAGTTAGTACTTACTAAAAGTTGCAAAATTGTGAATTAACATTTAAGGCTTAAAATTTAGGTGCCATTAATTAATTTTCCGTTAAAAACTGTTTAAGATAATATTTGTGTTTTAAAATAATTAAAAGAATTTCGAATCTCTTAGAAGCTTTAGATCCTCTTATTGTCTGCTTTTATAAAGAACTTTCGATAATATTTCAAATAAAAGTACATCTTAGAATATTTTATGTACATTATTCATCATTTAATAAATTTAAAACTAAATGCGAACTATAATTTTTAATTGAAAAACACACATTTAATCTCTAAATTATTCAATTAAAAAAGCAATTGAATCGCTTCATGTTTATTTTGTTGTTGGTTCCAAATACATTTTATTAATTAAATAAATTAATATTTACACTAAAGAATTCCTATGCGACGCCAATTTTAAATATAAATAGAGGGTAATTCCGTGAAAAATTATCCTGATGTAGAATAAGTCAACGTTTGTAAAAAGTGATTATAACTACGACTTTTAACATTAAATGAAAAAATAATTATGAAATAGTTGATCTATACTTATTATAACTAAATAATGTGCTTTACTTTATTTAATTTGATTTATTTTTAAAATTTTAAACGCTTTTAATCTCGTCTTAAATCGTGACTTATACTACAGTTGCGTGGAATTAGCAAATAAATATAAATCTTTCAAACAGTGTAATCAGCAAATGATTATTAAAATTTTGTTTATTTAATGATAAGCATGTTTAAAACACACATTTCGTGTTCCTTTCGAATAGATTCAATAGCACAATTTTTAACACTGCTAAAATAAAACTTTTGTAAGTATGGCTTTTGCGAAGCAATAGCTCAACTATTTATCAAAACTGTATAAAGCGAATATAAAATACAATAGAGCACAATCATCAAACATTAATAATATACATAATTTAAAAAAAAAAGAATGAAAACTTGAGATTACTTACCAGACACGTCATAAAATTTAGTCGTGATCACTTTGACAAAGTTCACATACTTCTAAACTAACACTTTATCTTCCATAACTAATCGTATGCACTCAAAACAAGAAAAATTGAATTTTTTGGACAAGTATCGAACACGATACCAACAAAAGAATGCATATCAACAAAAAAAAACACGTGAAATATTCTAAAACGATATAAAACAACACGCCATCTTGACCACACGAGTTTAAAATGAAGGGAATGTCAACTCTGATCTTCCGATTTCCGGAGTTACAATGGTCAAGCGTGATTGGTCAATCAAATCGTTTGGAGTTGAATAAAGTTTGAAATGTTAAAGAAACTAACTTACTGTTCTTTGTCGCTAGCTGTTTATAATGTAAAAGAGAATTTTGTTATTCCATAATTTAAAGGGGTTTTTAAGGATAAAAATAAATAATACATTTTATACTATAATAGATTTTAATATTTAATGATACTACAAAAATTAAACTATTTTTTAAAAGTTTCATTCACTGAGTTTAAATAATTGGCCGATTTTAATAGCTGTACGTATATACTACAATAACCGTTAAAAGTAACACCAAATGTAGCATAAAAATCAGCTTGTTGTAAGCGTGCGCCTTCTGATTGGTTGATTTTCAACATAATTAAACGTTCCGTGGCTTCTTATTATAATGAAAGTTTAGTCCTCTCGATTATTATATACATCGGAAAAGGAGGAAATTAGAAACAAAAAAGAACAATTTGTATTTGTAGAAACAGCAGTTCGGTAGTCAAAATGAATGAGAAGGTTAGTTTGAAAACTGTCTAAAATCCACTTATAATTGAAGAGCCGATATCGAAATAGCGTTTAGTAAATATTAATTTAAAAAATTGACTTTTTGTTTCAAATGGTATCAGAAAATACTAGTATGCTGTATAAAATACTAGTATACTAGAAAATTCGATGTATTTCCAATGAGTAGAAGTTATAAACAGAGAATAAAATTTGGATTTGCTTATCTAAGTCACTACTACAAGAAAAAAATAATTAATATCAAGTTCTATTCAACTACAATTTGAATGAGACGTGCTGATTCTATTTACCAACCACTGAATTTATTTATTTAATTTTCGAAATTATTAGTTTCCTTGTAGATTTATAATAAAATAAATCATATTTACATGCATGTAGAGTTATTTTAAAAAAATAATGGCTAGTATATTTAAAAGTACTTTTATAGCAAAGTAAATATGAATAAATATTTTTTTATGTACTTCTGTTTTTAATTGAAAAAAACTTAATTCTGTAAAAATATCGTCTGAATTTTTAAATGAATGTTTGTAAATATTTGGATCAAAATATTACTTTCGTTAAATCTGTATTTCAGATATATTTTTTGATAATAAGAAGATGTTGGAAATATAATAAATTATTCAAATTCGAATAAAAAAGCCGTTACATTATTTCGGCACCCGAGAAAACGTAAACTCGATTCAAGTCCATGGGAACTTGCGAATATCTTTCAAATCAAAAAGAGTAATTTTATTTATTTGTTCGTGACAAAAGAATGTAAACCATGAGTTCTGTTCGAAAAAAAGGTGAACTCATTTCTTTTTTTTATATATATTTCTAAATTACTTTACTGTCTGGATATTTTTTAACCATATAATTTATTGTTATGATATGCCATAAATAACTGGGATTTTTTTTTTTTTGCTATTTAAAATCAATAATACATCTTACATAACAAAATCGCGTTTACTATAAAAATGCAAAAAAAGGCTTGACACCATTTGGAAAATCTTCAATTAATGTATGAAGCTACACTGGGAATTAAAGCACCCCAAAAGTACTGTTTACGATTATTTGTATGATAAGAATAAGATATTTTTACTGCTATTAGGCACTTTTGCTAAGTTAGTTTTTGTTGTCGCGTAACGTGTCAAAAGAAAGCATTATCGAATTTGTGTTTCTTGATGCTCAAAGGTATCATCCACAGAGAAAATGTCAAACTATATAAACAATAAAAAATTGATTACAGGCAGCATGTTAGAGCTGTAAGTAACGTAAGTCATTTCTATGTACTTTTTTAACGGGACCCGGGTGGCCTAGTGGGTTTGATCGCAGCTCATTATGCTAACAGTATGTGCTGTGTACCAGGTGCGGGTTCGATTCCCCCTCTCGCCCTGGGTGTACTTTCTCTCTTTGTGTCAGTAAGAAAATATGTCTGCGTGTGTAGGGTAGACTGGGTACGGTTGTGCCAGGGTACGGTTGTGACAGTCGCTATATTAGCGAAACCATAAGGAATACCGGGTTGGGTGTAAGGGGTAAGGAGCAGCTTGCCTGCCTGAACATGTTCCACAGTATACCATCAGTCATCGCACGACATTTACCCTACCAGAGGCCTCGGTTACTTTTTCACCGTCAAAAAACTCAAAAGTAAGTATTTTTATTCCATTTCTTTTCATAACTCTTATTATATGTGTACAGATAGAGCTATGAATTTTTTCCTCGTTATAAGATAGACTTTAATAAGGAAATACCAGTGATTACTTTGAATGTAAATTATTTTGTATTGTCATGACGATTGTTTTTTTGCAAAAGAGTAGGCTTGGTACGGTTGTGACAACGCAGTAAAATGTATATATTTTTCTTTTAGATGCCTATAAAACGCCCGAGGAAGGCAGAAAGAGCACAGTGTGACCTAAGGAAATATGAAGAAGCTTTTATAGAAGTGAAACGCGAGATTTTATTACGAAGAGCGGCAAAATATCACCAAATTAATCGTGTCTTTGTTACGATACATTTGTATTGATAAAGCTTCAAATGAGCAAGATTTTCATGACAATATGCAAATTGTTATGTACATACACACCTAAGAGCCACAGGATATATTGTTGGCGAAACAGGTGTAACTCAAAAAGATTTATTTGTGTTATATAAGAACATGTATATTTTTTATGTAGATAAGATATTTTGTGCATTTTTTTTAAAAAACACATTTTTATGTATTTATTTTGTATTTGACATGGTTACAGCAATGTATAATTATAAATATTTAGTTAACTTTTTTGATGATAGTGATAATATGAAGATTTTTTTATTAATAATTATAAATTTAATTTATAATTATTAAATATATTAATTAAATGATGAATTAAATGTTATTATTATAAATATTGAATTTATAGTTTCTAAAGATGAGGCAAAAATAGTGACTTGATGACATTTTGGTGTCTTTTTTGACTCTGTCACAACCGACCCCAGTGGGGTCAGTTGTGATACTACTTCCTCTTTTTTCTAATTTGCTCTTACAAGCTAACTATTGTACTTAGGGACGCAATTTTTTATTTATACGTAGACAAGTGTTGCACTTTACTATAAATGCAACTTTCATCCAGCTAATCGGCATACTAACGAATTTATAAGCGATTAACCGAAAACTGTCACAACCGTACAAAGTCTCCCCTATTACTTGACGAAGGTTGGTTGGTAGACATATATATTTTGGTTCGTGTGCTTGGTCAGAGACCAGGTTATAAACCTTCGTCAACTAAGACAGACACAACACACACGTAAATGGATTTCTAATTTCTAGAGACAGAGGCCAACTAGAGGATAACCAGAATTGACTTTTCACCCCCAGAGGTATTTATTTGATATGGGAATTGGAGGACTTTGTGATCACGATGGAATTTAACGTGCACCAGTCATCATTACCGAACACGGGGGTTTTCAGAGGACGACGGGGCTCCCACTCGCAACCTTAGGGATGCCTGTCCAAGACCTTACCAACCAGGCTATCCCGGCTAGAGCAAAGGTCTGTAAGGTCTCTGATCAAGCACACAAAGAGGAAAATATATGTACCAACCTACCTATTTAACCACTGCGATGCAAATGACCGATTCTATCAAGGCATAGCGTAGTTTGTTTGTGGAATAATAGACGATTTCTTGACGTGACTATGGCGTTCATGCGTAGGCGTGTCCGTACTATCTTACACGAATTATCTGCCGGGTGGTTTGAGTGTGGGGTTTAAGGGAGAAGGAGCCCGACCTGCTGTCAATCCAAAGGGAAAAAGTTATTTTCTAGGTCACGTTTCTTCGGCTGTATTGAATATTTTCAAAAGTGTTTTTTTTTTTAAATAATGAATGTCGATAACTTGCAGGTCTTTATAATCTCACTTTTTAAAATTGATTCGAATATTTTGTGTGAAATTGTTTATTGAAAATTAAAAAAAAAATATTCCAACCAATTTCAAAAAGTGGGATTATAGAGACTTGTAAGTCACTCACATTTATCACATAAAAAAGCGTTTGTAAAAATATTTAGTAGAGCTGGAGAAATGTGGATTAGAAAAATATTTTATTCTTAGACGAAGAAATCTGCATTGGTCACCTTTTCTTAATATTGAGCAGGGGCTGGGGAGCCCAGTTGGTTAGGCATTCGCCTAGCATGCGAAAGGTCCCTGGTCCGGGTCCTGATGGCATTGCCAAAATAACTGCTGACCTATAAACGGCCCGTGCAGCCAAAACTGTCCGACGAATAATACCCCGTGTAGAGGGAGGGCACTTTAAATATCCATCAAAGTCCTGACGCTGCGTGCGATGTCGCCCTTAACGGTTGCGTTGGGTGCTTACTCAGGTGTTGGCTCGTCACTTGACTGCGGTTCTAAAATACAACACCAGTCACCAATAGCTCTCGTGTAGCTATAGTGCGACGTTAATTCCCAACTAAACTAAACTTAATATTGAACGGTAATCCAATTATCATTCTCGCCAGTTGTCCGTGGTTCGTTTGTCCTTTCGTCACTTTTGAAATGAGTTCTAAGTTCCGAAACGTAATTGGCTGTGTTCGAGCTCCGCACGGAAGGCTAGAAATAGACGGCCGGAATGAATAAATTATTTAGTGGGTGTTTCTAGTGTACTCGTAATGTTTCTGGTTTTTTGAGTGAGTTGGTAGATGGTTTTGTTTATAGTTCATGCATAACCATCAAACGTTAGCAACATACGTTCATGCATGGAACGCTTCAGCCGGTAAATTTCTGAACCTTCGAGAAAGTGAACGGTTTTGAAATAAAACTATTGTGCATTTTTTGATGACTGTGTGAAATTTTAAATTGGATTTTGAATATCTTGGGTATAGAAGCGAAAATACTTGCAACTGCTAAGTAATAACTAGGTTTAGAAGAAGATGCTTCACCTTAAATTTTTATGTTTTTGTTCGAGGTGTTACGATTGTTGCAGCTGGTTTCATTGGGTAGCAGATAAAGTTTTTATTGTGAAAAAAATTGCGAATTATTACTCTGCAGTGCTTCAATAAATATTCCAATTGTTACAGGGAAAAATAAAAATAACTAACAATGTGTGCTGTAACTAGGGATATTTTTACAAACAGTATAAAATACGGATAGTTTGAAAGAAATGAACCGCAATTATTAACTGCTCTTCTAGGATCTTTCCTTGAACATTATACGTGGACAATCAATAAAGAATATAAAAAAGAAACATTCATCTTCTTCCAGTTTGAAACTATTCTGTATGACACTTTTACAGACAAAGACACGGATGTTTTCATCGCAGCGCAGAGGAACTTAATCAAAGAATTCTGTAAAGGTAAGATTTCGGTCAATTTACTTTTTTTAAATTTAGTGACATTATCAAAGTTATAAAAATTCAGTTATTACGAAATTAAGGTTATGAATATTATTGCAGTTTGTTAATGCCACATACATTATTTTCGAATCGATCATTGATATAATATTTTGTATGTTGTTAAAACGGTAAAAAAAATTCACTGAATATTTAAGAGGCGTTAAAAATGCAGTTGCTCGCGAAATCTCTTTAATTTTTAGACTAGGTGTTTCTTTTATATTACCTTAGCATCTTGCTTGTTCTGTGGACTTATAAAGTCAAGTAAAATCTAGCTTGGGCACTAAGCAATGAATGTTTTCCTCCAGTCTGTCTGGCAAATCCAACGGAATACCTGCTAATTTGCTCACTATTGTCTACGGTCCTAAAAATGGCTGAATGGCCCATTCGGTAAGGCTCTTGTGTTTTAAGGGAGAGATCCCAGGAATGGATACGGGCATTGCCAAGTAGGGGAGACCGGGGCACAATGGACCACTTTTTCATGGTTTGGGCTATAAGTACCAAAATATTCAACCCACATGTTCAGAAAAAGGTGTATATATTACATATATATCCTGGTTTAAAAATACATTACCCAAAAAATATAATTTCAATTACTTTTTTCTGAATTCACTTTTTTATTACAAGTGAGAAAGTGGTCCTTTGTACCCCAGGTTCGGGGCACAATGGACCACATCGCGGGGTACAATGAACCATGGTTATTTTTTTGCTGGAAAAAAATTATCTGCACTTTTTAAAGGTTAAAGTACATATAAAATAAGGATTCTATTTGAATTTTAAGTATCCAATTGCATAAAAACTTCTTTTAGTGAGAAAACTATCAGATATTACTGTTTGCTTTTTTCCCCCTTCCCTTTGAAATTTTTTGTTTCTTTTCTTTGTATGCAAGGATCAGTTAGGCTCAAATCTAACAGGTGTATGGAAGGTTTTTACTTTTTTTATGTAGCACAAAAGGGCTGTTTTTGAAATGTCTTTCTCTTTGCTAACTGAACAGATAGAACGACTATCATCAAGAACATGTTTTAAAGCCTGTTCCATCACTTCTTTTGGCACTGTTCCTTCACTAGTCTTTCTAATCGTGTTACGTGGCATTTCGGAAAGAAATGAGTAAAAGCGTTAAATTTTATCTTCAAAATTATAAGATCACTTTAAAGGTTTTTTTTATTACTATACAGAACAACACCAAAAGTGTAGGGGAAAACTGTGGATCAAAGAATCTTCGTTTTTATGCGAGATCATTTTTTTTAACCATTTTTTAAGTCTTCCCTTAATCAATGTGGTTGAAAATTTTACTAACAAAATTTCAATTTTGTGCATTTTACCAATTTTGAGAAAATTTGTTTGTTACTTAATTATTTATAACTACAACAAATAGCTCAAATTTTTGTTAGTAAAAAAATCAACAGTTTTCAAATTCCAATTAAAAAATTTATTATTTTGTGCTTGTACTTCCGTTATGTAAATGTGTAAATTTATTTAACCACCAACTCAAATTTCTAAACTTTTTGTTTTAAATAATTAAACACTTTAGTATCACATCACATTCAATTTTAAAAATACTTTTCTCATTCAAAACACTTATTGTTTGAAGTCATAATATATAAAATAAAACATCAGTTCCCTAATAATTTGTTACTTCTGGTTTTAAAAAAAAGCACTATTAGTAGACGAGGGGAAAATCTATTACATTCACAGAAGTGAATATTAGAATAAATATAAAAACATTTTTTATTATAGCAAATTTGACATTTAATAATTAGAAAATGCTTGCATCAATATTTTTTTTATTAATTTTGAAACTAAAAGTATTTCTAAAGTTGCATGGGGTACAATGGACCATGGTCCACTGTACCCCAGATTTTGTGGTCCATAGTGCCCCATATTGTATTTGAGCAAAAAACATAATTAAAATATGCGGTATTTTGATTTCAGAAATTAATTTTTAGATTATATAGAAAGACAAATATCTTGCCTTTCAACTATGCTAAGCCACTTTGTCCTACTAATGTTACTTTAATGATGAGAAGATAATTTCTAGGAGAGAGCTTTTTTACTTTCACCTGGTTAATACACATCAAGAATAAAAAATGGCAAATGTGTGAGCTAACAACATGGTTTTTCATAATAACTAGATCAAGACTGTTATGTCATATATTACTTATAATATGAAATAATTTGGAAAATAAACAGAATAAATAATAAGGGGTGGTCCATTGTGCCCCTAGGTCCATTGTGCCCCGGACTCCCCTATTCTACAAACGGAGTGCGCAGCCAAAATCTACGACAAATAATACCGTGTTCAGATAGTGCACGTTAAATATGCTTAACACTCCCCAGGCCACGTATGGGCTGGGGAGCTCAGTCGTACGATGCGTCGCCCTTCACGATTGCGTTGGGTGCCTACTCAGGTGTCGGCTCGTCACTTGACCGTGGCTCTAAAATATGACGCCCGTCGCCAATAGCACTCGTGTAGCTCTAGTGTGACAATAATTCAAGCCACAAAGCCAAATATTCTGTAAACGGTGCATGCAGCCAAAATCTCCGACAAATTATACCGTGTCATAGATAGTGCACGTTAAATATGATTAAAATCCCCTACGCCATATACGATGCCACCATTTAAAAATTGCGTTGTGTGCCTAAGCATATTTCGGCCCATCTTGCTTGTAGTTCTAAATTATGACGGTCCTATAGCCTATAGCTCTAGCACGATGATAACTCAAACGCATGATCCCGAAAGATGAATTCGTCGTGTAAAGCATTGGTTTTAGTGTGTATCACACTCCCTCACAGTTTCATAATAAATGCAAAACTTGGATTCGCCTATACTTTTTTCTTCGATTTTTCTTGGATTGCTCCAACATGCGTTTCCCTTTTCGAGACCCATCTAATGATGCATTGAAAACCTAATGATGCAACCATACAAAGCTCATAGCAGCTGTGTTTTTTGCGATCGAATGCATCATTTCCATATCTAAGTAACCGAAGGGTATATATTTCTACAAAAAATACCGATTTTTGCAGTAATGGATGCATACACGAAATTCGTAGCTGGTCTCGTAGGAACATTTTTGAAAAGTTCGAGCACGAAATGATTGGAACTAAGCTTAGAAACATTGAGATTGTTTTCAGTTTATGTCTCGGGTTAAAAGTTGAAAATAGATCTGTGGCCTCTGGCTCTTTATAGGGAGCTTTTTTCGATGAAGTTTGGTATGAAGTTACCAGTTATTATTCAATGTTTTATTACGGAACAAGTACAGTAGAGTCCTGATTATCCGAAAGGTACGGGACCAAAATTGAGCAGCAAAAATAAAAATAATAATACAAATTTTGAGAAATAAATCCAACTTTGTAAGTATGTAATATTTTTTTTTGTTTATTTATGCGTATACACTTCATATTTTAGCAACAACAAAAATTCCCGAACCTTTTGGTTAAACCGAATTTCGGAAAACTGGGATTCGAATAAAATGGACTGTACTGTATATGATAAATTTTTGTCAATATGGAGTTCTATAGATCTTGAAAAAATACCTTGAAAGAATTTTTACGAATTTGGCTACTTCACCCACATATATTTTCGGAGACTTATTCCGTATATTTAAGAATTTTTCGGGTATGTTTTATTCTTTGAAGTCCATTATTTAGTTGCTTAAAATTCTTTATTTACATACCTTTTCAAATCCCTTGAAATATTTTGGAATAAATTCAAAACTGGAAATTCGCGTATCGAAGTACTTGTAAAGTCATCGCTCGATTTTTCTAAGTGAAGTTCAAATAAGTTACAAACCTGAAGATATTTGAATAAGAAAATTAGGACATAAAAATGTTTTAAATTTCTGAACCGTAGTTTTTGTTATCGAAAAAAAAATAACTCAGCTGAAGTGGAATTCAATCTCTTTTACTAGCTATTTTAAACTGTCTAAAATATTCTTTTTGATTATTTGAATAAGAATATTTGCATCTGATGAGAAAAAACTCTTTAAATTTTTGTTAATATTATTTTGATGTATTAAGTGCATCACGAAATCCCTTTCTACCTACAATTAGTTATAATGTGCCGTGCCTTGAATGTAACGATAAACATTACTTTCATTGCAAGATTAATGAAATAAATATCTAATGTTTTTAACCCTAGAACTACAAAACGGGTTAGCTATTAACCTCAGCTAGATTTATATTTCTAATTTTAAGTAGAGTGAGGAAATTATACAGTACTATTTAAAGCAAAACTTTATTAAAAGTGAATTTGCTGTTAAAATTCCATTCAGATTATTAAAATCATCTACTTTAATTGTCAAATTGCAGCTTTTTTTTTAACGATTTTACATGCAAAATATCCGGTTGAAAATAGTTTTGTTGTTTAGGGTTAAACTTTAAAGTTGTTTTCATTGTACTAACTTAATGAGTTTGAAGTATTATTGCAATCAAATAAATACTACGCAAGGGAGCAATTTCATGAAATATATGTCTTGTTAATATGAATCCTTATCTAAATGTACGAATCCATTTAGATCATTGCAGGTATATCCCCCATAAACTTGTCGAGATTCATATCATAGTTTGTGAATAGAGAAGACCCTAGAGTATGGATGTTGAAATAAGGCTTCTCATTCTTGCTTATTTCTTATACTTATGTAAGTTTAGTTTCCCGGACGGAAAAATGTACTTTGTTTATGCTACAAGGTTGAGTCAGGTGTTGCCCTCGTCACTTGACGAGATTTAAAATTAAGAAACCCGTTATCAAAACAATCCTCACTCGGTTATAATGTTAACTCATTTCATCTCAAATTAAACTAATACTTTTGTTGCTGAGAATCTTAATCAAATCATTAACTTGATCTAATTTGCAACGTTAATTCTTTTGAATTTCTATCTAATTTAGATTAATTTTTTTCACTATTTTGTTTTTTTCACAGCCCAAACTACTGATATCTGCAAAACAATATATCACAGTACGTGGAAAAATTAAACTTCTTTGATTAAATTTTCCAACCAAAAGTAGAAAAAAATTCTATGAAAAACAAAGAGGTAATTCGTAAAAATTTTATTTAAAAAAAACTTAATTTTGTTATCACTAAAATTTAATGATTCAATCACTTCAATAACTTCTGACTTATGAAACTAATTACTTTTTTTCGACTTATCTTAATTCAATATCATTTCGTAATTAAGAATTTTAAAGAGGGACAAATAGTTTTAATGGGAACAAACGTTAAAAAGCTAAGTCCTTTAATTAAGTCTTATAAATTTAATCGAATACTTAACTTTGTTATTCCTGCCATTAAGATTAAATTTTCATTGTGCAAGTAATTAAATTAAGAAAACTGAATTTAT
Organism: Hylyphantes graminicola; assembly: GCA_023701765.1. NCBI lineage: Eukaryota > Metazoa > Arthropoda > Arachnida > Araneae > Linyphiidae > Hylyphantes > Hylyphantes graminicola. The sequence goes on along the minus strand of CM043118.1, from coordinate 58,384,495 downwards.
TGTTGATAGTTCAAAGTTTTTTCAAGACATCTGTGTTGAAATACCATTGCCACTAGTTTTATTATTAGCTTTTACATTAATTAAACCATAAGAAACTTATTGAAAATTGTTAGTTTAATTTGAATGAAAAATAGCAAACGAGTGTCCGTTCTTCTTGTGAAAGTGATTTTAACCGAATCAAATGAATCCACAACCATATTTTAAAGATTCAAAAATTATATTCATAGTTTAAAATTTTAAATGTATCCAGGACACAGAAAGCTTGTCTAAATACATTGTATTTCGACTTTAATTATAATAAAAGCAAGATTTCAAACGACAAAGTTTTCCTTTCTAAGTAAATATACAAAATACTTCAAAGTAAATACCGAACCTCATTTAGAAAATGAGATATTCTCCAATATTCAAAAGGTAAGACATTGCCTATTTTCCAGTAAGGTACCGAATAGCATGAACAAATTAGTTTCATTGAGATGTTTCAATTCTGTCTACTGCGTTTGATTATACAAATATTCAACTTCAAGTCTCTATTCGATTTTTGCATGAGTGATAGAGTAGTTTGAAACAATTTTCTAACTATCATTAACAATCATATTGCATTTATAACTATCCTATTGATGTTGAGTTTTAAGTTTAATAAAATGAAAACTGAATTAAATATTGTATGAATAATTTCAAAATAGCTCATTTAAATTTATTTTTGGAATCGTACGAAGTTCATAAAATACGCTAAAAAAAGGAAGTTTGATTTTTATTTATGCAGCTGATTTTTTAAATGTAAAATTTTTCTCTGATCCTTAATTTATTAAACAAAACCAATGCATAATATCCATTTCAAAGTATTTCATTTTCTTACATTCCTTAGCCTAAATTCTTTTATAAAATTTTCAAAAACATGTTTCAAGTCAATAAATAAGATTTTAACTCTAACACCATAGAGGTTTTTAGCTTTGATTTTTTCTTAAGAGTTTTTTTGTGCTTAGACGTCTGAAAAAATAAATGTGAGAAAACAAGGTTTGACCTTTTTTATAAAAGAAAAATCTCTAAGAGGGAAAAAAATCGGTGCTTTCGAGTGATCAATTACGTCAATTAAATTGGTGTAGCTATAAAGTAAAGTGTTAAGAAAATGGTTAAGTTAAATTCTGTAAAAAAAAATTGCTGAAACTTTGTCAATTTGTCTTTTTGTTTTGCTTTGTTCTTTTAAAGATTTGTTAATTTGCGAGTCAAGTGCGATAGAATGTGGCGTAAGTTGACATTAAGTTCTTTCGTTAAATTCTTTTTTACAAAATCAAACACATTAAAAAAACAACAAACATTTAAGAAAATTCTTGGAATCAAAATAAGTTTAATGTATTAGTAGAAGTAAAAAACTAACTTTAAACTTTTGAATCGATGAATGGTTTTATTTGCGTCAACTTAAAACAAATCAAACAGATTAATCATCTATGCATAAAAGCTTTTTTTATTTACAGCAAAACATTTTACTTCTTTTGATTAACTTTTTCAAGGAAATTAAAGTTCTAAAGTGTTTTGCGTGTGTGTGATTAAGCAGCATTAACTAAATATCAATTGAATATTAACGCACTCTAATAATGCTTTTTAATAAATAAATGATCATTCATTTATGTGACAAACTGTTTTTGACTTATAGTAGCAGTATAGTATAAGTTAAACTCGGTTTAATAAACTAAGGACAATATTATAGCGTTATGACTTTTAGCACCACCCGCTCTGGGTCCGTCTTGGTTTATATTATATGTTACATAAATTTTATTATAATCAATTGATTATATTATCAAAGATATAATTAAGACAAGTCGAATCGACTGGTTCAGTTTTTGCAGCTTACAAAATATATGGGCAAATTATTATTACTCGTACTAATTTACACGCTTGACCCCCATTTTCCTTGACTACACTATCCAATGAATTGTATAAAATTCCATTTTAAATAGACTCGAAAATTTCTGCACTTTGATTTGGTATTTTTGTATCAAAAGGCCCTTATTGAACAGACTCCAATAGCTTGACAATCTACCCAAATAAATGGATATTTGATAAGTGTCTAAATACTTGCTCAATTGTTTTAACCCTTTATAAGACTGTGGGAAGTATACTTCCCAGCAACTTCATCAATTTTGATTAGTGCTGCCATCTCTTGATAACTTCAGAAAACACAAAAAATTACTAATTCAAGATTCCTATGGACGATACATTTGAATAGCTCCTACACTCTTAAAACAAAAGAGTGAAATCCACTCCAGTTGGAGAAGTGCATTTTCGACACCCTTGGGCATGCATATTTTCTCAGACTGAGTTAAAATCACTCGTTTGGATTGATCCTGTCGGAGGTTTAACACACAAAGGATCCACTCCAAAAGGAGAAGTGCATTTTCCAGTCTGGAGGAGTGAAATCCACTCAGACTGAGGTAAATTGGGAGTGTTTGTTTTAAGAGTGTACGTTTGAATAGCTCCCAGCAGGCGATGGGAAACATACTTCCCACCGAAATACAATGGTCTTAATAATCAAAATTAATTTTAGGTAATGAGCTCAATGAATTTCTTTTTATAAATCAATCTCAATCCCATATATACTTTAACGTAACATTACTAGAAAAAAATGGCCTTATAAAGGGTTAAATAAATGAACAACTGTGTCTAAGATAAACTATTTGTGAGTTATGGAAACGAGAAGTTTGTGTTACATACTGTTCGACCAATCATCTCTTTGATGCCTCTGTTTAACATATGCATTGAAGAATATAAAACTAATTGAACGTAACCTCACTAATTCATTAACAAAACAATTAGAGATACTTCACTCTAATGAATTTTACCATCTTTGATATTACCCAATGTAATTCCACCCTTAAAAGAAAATCGTATATTATACTTCGAATTCTGCCAAAAACGTAATTAGGGGCTGGGGAGCACAGTCGGTTAAGCACTCGCTTAGCATGCGGAAGGTCCCAGGTTCGGATCCGGGCATCGCCAAAATGGCTGCCGACCTATAAACAGCCCGTGCAGCCAAAAATGTCTGACGAATAATATCCCGTGTAAGGGAGTGCACGTTAAATATCCTTCAAAGTCCTAACGCTGCGTACGATGTCACCCTTAACGGTTGCGTTGGCTGCCTATTCAGTTGTTGACCCGACTGTGGTTCTAAAATACGACGCCCGTCGCCGATAACCCTCGTGTAGCTCTAGTGCGACGATTATTCAAACCAAACCAAGCCAAAAACGTAATTTCACAACAGTTAATAACTTCACTCTTTAATTTTGAATACACTTTTACTACTGTCATCTATAAGGGTTATTAGTAACTTAACACTTCAAAATGGAATGTAGTATATAAAAAAACATTTTCAGATGAGCTCTACTTTAACCCTTTCCTTACTGAAGCGCCCCCAAAACGCCCGAACGACTAAAGATTCGATAATGTTATTCCTATCAAATATTACGAGGAAGCAAAAATCCTTCGTAGCGAAGGGGTTAATAGAATAAAGTGGATTATGTTTCTTGTTGCCATATGGCAACAGTATGCATTAGAGGGTTAACCACTTTTCTGTCCACCCAAACAAATCGTCTCAGTATGTGGAAATTTTCGCCTTTTCCTCGTAATTGCACTTTTGATGAATGGTAAGATGCGACCCCCGGAATGTTCATCAAAGAGTCACAAAGGGATCATTGTCCGAATATGTAGGAATGGGGAAAGCGTAGTTAATTTATAACTGTTGTCGGCATTGTTGCGTTGACTTTGGAAGGCATTTACACTACTTGCCGACCTAAGCTGGGTAAATATAAATGTGCTATGGAGAAGATCCTTCCGTGAATGTAAAGAGTTCCATGAATTATTTGTGAATCCACCCAGAAAAAATTTATAAAACGTTAATTTCACTTAAGGGCTAACAGAATTGAATATTATTTGAGAAAATTTGGCAATTTTATCAGAATGATACAGATAATTTTGTATGTAATTATTACCTTACAATAATTTCCAACTAACTGACCAATCGCGCTTTTTACTCTTTGTTTTTACCCAAGTTAATGTGGCACGGAGTAAACAGATTCAGTAGTCTTGCATCCAATAAATAAAGCTTCCATCCTATGAAACACTATCAACTCGGGCAAGGAGGAGCCTTTTAAGTAATTTCACAGATAAGTTTTTGTCTGTCGAAAATCAGTTACAGCAAGTTTATTATGGCTGTTGGTCAATTGGGCAAAAAAGTTATCAATAAATTGAATAAAACGAATTCTGTGATTTCTGCCAGGGTCATTTTGTAAAAACAGCAAAAATGAATAACCATTCTTCATAAATATCCATGAAACTACGAAGAGAATAAAATACACTGCTCAAAACAATTAGGGGAGCACATGTTTTAAACCCTTTCGCTAACAATGATTCCATTGGGAATCATCAGCTTGTGATTTTTTTCTGACTAAGTTAAATTCGCAACTTATGTATCGTTAGATACATCATTATATGGAAGAATAACGTATTTTGAAGAATTTAATATATTTTTTTTAATATTAATGAAAATATGAAAAACATGGTAAAATAAATTTCACTTGAAAACAGTTTTAGAAAATAAATTGACCCTAAACTTTTCATGCTTGCATTTTTTAGATGTTTAAAAATATATTTCAACTATTTTCAACAAAAAAAGTTTTGAAAAAATTATTGTTATAATTTATTAAAAAGTTATTATTCCATTTCCCCCCTTTAAATTTAAGTATTAAAAACTTAAGATTTTTTTCTCCTGTTTTTTTTCTATTTCATTTCGAATGCATAGTAAACCTAATTAACAAATTTCAGATTTATAGGATAAAAATTAAAAAGTTGGGAGTGAAGTTAAAGTTGGAATTAAAAAGTGCTCCCCTAATTGTTTTGAGCAGTGTACGTTACTCATCAACCCACGTAGAGAATACTCTGAATACTTATGGGGAAAATGACATTAGACTGAATGAGAGGTTAATTGGGGTTGTCAGATAGATGAATGATACAAAGGACGAAGCTTGATGGCTCCATCGATTGACTCTTGTGTTATGAATATCGTAACTCGTGTTTAGTTTGTCTTTGATTTTTATAATAGGTTTGTGGTATGGTAGGTAGGGTGGTCCGAAAAAAACTTTTTATTTTATTTCGGATCGCTCTAGTGCGGAAAAGTTGCCATTGGTAAAGACATGAAAAATGCACTAATTATTATTTTTTTTATAACTATATCTTCCGTTCGCGCAATGCCATCAAAGTTGGCAAAAAATTGCTAAAAACCGAATTTTTTTATATATTTTTTAAAACACGGTAGATGTTTTTGATTACGTTCCTATATCATGAATAAACTACTAAAAGTTTGTAAAATCCAAATATTATAGCACTTATTAATTATTAATGCTATAAAATATAGTATAATAAGTTATTATACATTTGTGTCACATCTTCCGGTCACTCAACGTAGTATAAAATTAGGAAAATTCGTATTTGTAGCTAAATTTCAAAGTTTTAACTATTTGTAAATTTTAATCGTACAACATGATATAGGAAGGCAATTAAAAACATATATTGCGTTTAAAAAAATTATGAAAAATTACGATTTTTGACAATTTTAACCATTTTTGATGGCATTGCGCGAACGGAAGATATAGTCATAAAAAAATAATAATTAGTGCATTTTTCATGTCTTTACCAATGGCAACTTTTCCACACTATAGCGATCCGAAATAAAATAAAGTTTTTTTCGGCCCACCCTACTATATATATTTTCCAGCTGGTTTGCTTGTTCAGAGAACCGATTATAAGCGCTCGTCAAGTGGGGCAGACAGAGTTTTTACGAGCACAAGAGTCCCACAAAGAAAGGACAACACAATTTCATAGACAAATAACAACATTTATTGACAGTCCCAAACATCCATGCCTGACAGGGATTCGAACCCGATCCAAGCAGCTCCAAAGGCTAGCATCCTAACGATTGCGCCACCGGGGCGACCAATTGGTTTGTGTATTTTCGTCAGAATTAGTTGTAATCAATTGTAAGAAAGGCCACAAATAAACCTTGGGATTGGAGAATACAGTGGTGGAAATTGATTTATGAACTACCATTCTTTTCACCAGATATCGCTTTGTATTAAGTGTTAACAATTCAAATTTTGTGTGTTGGATATTCAGAGCACAATAAAGGAATTTCACACATAATTTTTTTCAAAAAATGATATTAAATAAAAATATATATAATTTTAGTTTTTAAGCATGTCAAATGATGGAAATTGATTTATGAACTCAAACTTATTTTGAACCCAAGTACCAATTATTTTAACTAGTTCTTCATTAGAACTTCAGGGGAGCTTACTATCGGTGTTTATAAATAAGATTAAGGCCAAATTTGTTGAAATTTATCTGTTTTATTCCCATTTTACAAAATAGGAAAGCTTGCGGGACTGCCTGAAACCAAAAAGGTAAAAAATGACCCTTATATAATATTGTAACAAATCTGTAAGAGAAATTAGCATATTAATTAAAAGATCAATAAATATAATTCATAAATATTTGAAGAATCATTCTGACTTCGGCAAAAACCATCATTAAAAAAGGTGCAACCCTCATGGGACGAGGGACAAAAGCAGGATTATTGGACTGGTATCCCAAAAAGTTACCATTTGTGTCAGCATTTGTGCATTACAGGGCTAATTTGTTATGAACAATCACTTCCTGTAACTCCCAGAAGAGTAGGACAAATATTGATATCGTCGTCGAACTTGAAATGTTCCAAAATGACGGCTGGTCCAGCTTACTCTTCACCATAAGAACAGGCTATTAAAATATAGTCGTAACTACATGAAAATGGAGGTGGGGGTGGAGGGAGAGAAATGGGAAAAAAGTGACATTTGCTGATGAAAAAAAGTTCAATTTGGATGGACGTGATGGTTTAAAATTTTATTGAAAGGATCTTCGGAAATAACCAAGATCTGTCTTCAGCAGAAATGTTAGTTGTGGAAGTTTGATGGTTTGGGCTCCGATATCTTATGATTGAAGAAACAAGGTTATGTTTCTGAATTGCTGACAAACATAACTAGTTCTAGAAAGTTCTTTAATTCCTTTTTGCGTTGCAAAACTATGCTTTTGATTAGATTTTTATGCATGATAGTGCAAGTATCCACATTTCAAACGAAATTAAAGACTGTTTAATGAACTAAGTGTTGTTCATTTAGATCACCCTGCCAATAGCCATGACTTAAACCCCAAGAATAATGTCTGAGATCAATTGGTTTGAATAATTTACTCAAATGTAGAATGGTTTTAATGAAGTGTGCATCAGTTATGGAATAGAAGGACTTAATCATTAAAAACTGCAAATTGCTTGACCAAAACTTGACCCAAAGTTTTGCGTTGTCTATGAAAACAAAATCAAGGAAGCATTAGCGACAAAAAATAGTTTTAGCAATTATTAATTGAGATTGAATGCAAAAGTTCATAAATCAATTTCCCTATGCTAAAACTAAAATGTCAAAAAGATAAATTGTTTACGAATTTATATAAAATTTTATTTACTTGTATAGTTTATAATGCAAAGCCTGTATAGTATATAGAATTTAAATCGATAAAAATGCATTTAATAAAGAAATACTGTTAAAAAACTGTCAGTTCATAATTCAATTTCCACCACTGTAAATTTGATTTTTGAAAAACTCTATTCTTTTTGGTACAGTATTGTTCCAATATATATAACCGAAAAAAAAAACTTTTTTACAATAAATAACAAAATTCTTTAATGCGAGTCTCAAATCCTAGAAAAACTTTATTTTTGTGTCAATACGTATTAGAAAAATTGTCAAAAAGCGTCGAATTGTAGGAACGAACCTTTTAAATTTAAATGTCTTTTGAAAGTGCTTCACAATAACAGCCTTAAGTAATGGAAAGTGACAACCAAACTTGACTTTTTGTTTTTTTACCATTGAGAAAACCATTTTTTCTGTGTTTATCCCAGTTCGCAGCAAAATAATATTAGTTAAACTTTTCTTTTAAAACAAAAATCATTTTCTTTAAAGACAGCAAATACTAAGTAAAAGCATTGTTTTATTTAATTCTTTGTTTTACTTTTTGATTTAAAAGAAATATCTAGCTGAAATGTATGGATTTTACTGGTGTGTGTCAGTTGCTGTGAAGGCTACTCAATTTACGAGCGTTTACATTGAATAAACAAAATGGTTGTACTTTTTAAAAAATTAGATTTTTTTGTTAATTGATAAATTTTAGTTTTTTCAAAATACATTGTAGTCAATTCTGTTTTCTAAAATAAATATTAGATATTCAAACGATTTGGTCCGTACGCAAAAAAATGCATTGTTGCTTGGCTAATTAATGATACAGAATTGTTTTTTACTCCAAAGTATTTTAAATTGAATTGAACAAAAAAAATCTCAGGTACTTGAATAGATTTTCATCCAAAGAAAAATATTTATACTGCTCATTTTTTTCGAAACTAAAACATTTTTACTAAGTTCATTTGATTTTTAATACACTTTGTACGGATAATAAAATTATTCCATAAATGCATTTTAAACGCTAATTTTAGGTTTATTTTTCAAAGTTCACATGTCTGCCAAGAAAGTCTTCATTTTTATCAAAATATTTTTTTGTGGAAACTGGGAAAAGTAAATTACTGAAAAAGGTTAATTGAATGCCTTTCTAAAACATAATTCTCCCAATAGTTAAAATAATCTTCAGAAATGTAAGTGTACATAAACGTTTCCCTTTTCTTCTAAAAATAAATAAATGCCCGATTTAAAGCCTGAGTTCCAAATAAGTATTTTCTGAACGAAAATTGAATCTTTTTTTAATTACAAAATTTTCCCTTGAGTTTCTTTATTACTTCAATGGTTTCGATTGAGAAAAAACAAAAAGAAGTAATTTCGTTTATTTAGAGAAATAATTATTTTTTTATTTACTAAAGGAAATTTAATATAGGAGAAATAAAGTCTAACCTAACAGAAAACATTTAATGTAACTTGTTTTATTTTTTGTCTGATTTCAATGAGTACGGTAACCAACTCTCTTCTTCTTAAAAAGAAAACATTTTACCGACATGGTATCTTTTTGTTCATTTATTTTGAAAGTTTTTCATACATTTCAAAAACATTCAGATATATCTTGATTCAAACGCCTCTTGTGAAAATTAAATATGCATTGGAAGAATTATTTAAATGTACGGCTTTCACTTAAATATTAAACTAAGTTTATTCAATTAGAAGTGCAAAATTTCGAAACTGCAGCAGCGTTTTGGACGCGCACTTGGTTTAAAACAGCAGATAAAACCGTAATCACGGTTTTCGTTTCAGTTGCATGTGAAACATCCAATTGACTTATCATTGTTACTGACATCATCCGGTAATGTAAGTTCGGGGAACGTTATCGAAACCGTTTCATATAAATATGGCCTAAGATGACTTTTTTTAAAACAAATAAAACTTTTTGACGATGAATAAATCATTGCAAAAATGCATTAATTGCATATCATGGTAAAATAATCCGAAATTAATGATTGAGAAAGGATGATATCACAAAATAGATTCCCTTTCTTAACGATTAAATAGTTTTGAATGGTTAAGGAATATTTTTCCTATTGATTTTTTTCTATCTTTTTTACTAATAAGTAAAACAGTTTTTTTTTTACCACCAACGATTTGTACCCTTGCAATTTTTCTTATCTTATTCGCTCAACAACCCGTAACTAACACTAGTTTCTTTCGGTCAATTAGGTAAAAGGTTTGGGCAAACAATGAGTTATCGGAAAATATATTTCTTGCATGAAATTTTTTTTAAAAATAAAATCTTGGACAATAAGTTTATGATAATAATAATAAACCAATTTCTGACCAAAGGTATACCTTACTTGCTTATACTAGTTTATTATTAACAATAGATAAATTTCGTCATAAAAGCGCCAGATTTCCATTAAATTAGTATAAATAGCCTAATTAAACAATTTTAGTTTGCTTAGCAAACTAAAACCATTCATTCGATTGTATCCTAATCTATTTATTCTTATGCTTACCAATGAGGGACTGGGGATCTCAGTCGGATAGGCACTCGCCTAGGATGCGGGTCCGGGCATCTCCAAAATAACTGCCGACCTATAAGCGGCCCGTGCAGCCAAAAATGTCCAATGAATAATACCCCGTGTAGAGGGGGGTGTACGTTAAATATCCTTCAAAGTCCTAACGCTGCGTCCGATTTCGTCCTTACTGGTTGCGTTGGGTGTATATCCAGGTGTCGGCTCGTCACTTGATTGTGGTTCTAAAATACGACGCCCGTCGCCAATAGCCCTCGTGTAGCTCTAGTGCGAAGATAATTCAAATATAACTTAACAATGCTTACCGATGTATTATTTGATATCTTTTATGTTAGAATGCAAATACTTATTAAACTAGTATATCCTCTTAGATATTGTCGACCCAAAATACCGATATCATACTGGCTTTTATAGATTTTTACATTTAATATTTACGTAAAATATCTTCAATTGGTAAACTTTATATTGCTCGCAGGCAGCACATAAACACTTATTGGTTTTGACTATTTTAATCAATTATTGAATTTTTCCAAATAATGTAGCTGCTAGTAATTTATTTTGAAATCTGAACTTTTAGTTTTGTTTATAAGTTATAAGATATTGACCCAAAAGTGTTCTTTTTAATTTAATTTTTTTTAAACGTAATTCGTTCAAGTTTTTATGAGTCATTTCGCCTTAAAATTATTTAAAAATAACCTCTTTTCCATCCACAAATAAATTGGAAGATTATAAAAACGATTTTAACTTTAATTACCTTGAATTGATAAAACTATTTTTTAAAGGAAGTCGGATGGTTGTATCTTGCCCATGTTAATTTTACTAACTTTAGAAACATTTTTCTCAGGAATTTTCTGAGATCTTTTCGAATTTTTTCTAGTTTATTCCTTACATAAAGCTGTTTAATATAAACTGAGGATATTTTAACGTATAAAAATACTTTTACAGTGATTGTTTTAAAATATGTTTTAAAAAAACGGCTAAAAATCCTATATAAATTCATGTTACTTTTTTATGGGAGATATTTAAAATTCCTAAGTTTAAATCAAAGAGCTATTAATGGGGAAGAAATAATAAAACAAAACATGTTGATATATTTTATATAGTTCTTGATAAAAATGTTTCGAACCATTGAAAAAACTTATGTTTCAGAAAACGCTAAAGGAACTTTAGGTATAGGTAAAAATGGACGGTTTTTGAAAAATGCTTTTAAAAAGAATACTACAAAACAGAAATATATAATCTTGGTCTTAAATTAAAGCTAAAGATATGCAGATTAATGATAAAACCAAAAAAAATCGACATTATTGACTCAAACATCCATCCGACTTCCCTTAAGGTATAAAAAAAAAGTAAATACGCAGTAAGAATGGTTCAAAGCACAATTTGTAAAATAATTATTATAAAAAACTGTATTATCTCAAACAGTAAAATACGCTAAGTTCCGCGATTAAGCGCGATGGATAATAGTATCAGAATGTTGATTCTTGAATAAGATTTATGTTGACTCTTAATTAACCATTTGCGTTAAACACTGGAAAATCAAATAGGATTTGTGTACGTAAGAATTTAATGGATAAATATATTTACTTTAACATTTTTTTATTATGATTCTTACCAGTATTTTTTTTTAATTAAAAGTAAAATATGGGGTATCGTTTTTTTGCTCCACATTTTATTTTGTTGAAGTATTTTATTTATTGTGTGTGTGTATTCTAATACTTTATTTGTTTCTATTGCATTTGAAACATTGTACCTTAGAACGTTCACACCGATGTGACCCACCGGTGGGTCACACTTAATTGTTCCGTTGTGCGGTGTGACCCACTTGTGGGTCACGCTCAACTATCCCGTGAAGCGGCGTGCATCACAGGTGAGTCACTTGCAAAAATGTACGATAATTTTTCTAAGAATTACGATCGATATTATTGAGGATTGAAACATAATAAGATGGATTTAGTGTACAAAAATGAACATATAAAACAAAGGTTTGTAAGTATCAAATTGGTGGATATTATTAGGTTGAATGGTACATTCTGTGTGTTTTGTTCTAGACCTGACTGGTAGTAAAATACGACGCCCGTCGAAAATAGCCCTCGTGTAGCTCTAGTGCGACGATAATTCAAACCTAACCGAATTGAATTCAGAAGTTATTTACAATGCTTGAGGGCGAAAGTGCTACAATTTTCTTTTTTACGTTTATAAAAATTTTAAGTATAAAATTTGTGGTACTCTTTCTTTTCTCGGGTGCAAATATCGCCGAATGGAATCTTAGGCGAAAAAATAAATTATCTGAAGACAAAACACAATACAAATCAACTTAAGAAAATCAATTTACACAGTAAAAGATTGCCAATAAAAATATCCGGATTGTTAATTTTCGACTACTTTATCTCTCCTCAGCGAAATGAAAAAAAAAACCAAACTAGCCTTTAAAATTCTTTCTATAAAACTATAATGTGTTTTTAAAAAAGATATATCAACAATCCAAATTCAAAAAACATCGAATGCTTTGGCTTGCAACTAAACTAAGTTTAGTTTTAATATCAGTCAATATATACATTTTAAATTTATAGCGGGATTTAGTTGTTAATCACATTTTTTTGGAGCAAGCCAAATCCTCATTCTCGTCTCGAAGGAGCAGTTAATCATGAATTCAAACCGTCGAAACCTTTTAAGTTGACAACTATCTACTCTTTCTTTTAGCTGTGAAAGTAAATCAACTTATTAACAAGGGTGGAACCTACCTATTCCTTTTTGAAACGAGTTCGTAAGTTTTTTTTAATTCATTATAATCTCTATGTTTTTTATAAATATTTTGAGTCTTACTTTAATTCCACTCAAACAACTGACATATCTTTTAACTTAAAATTTTTGACTAAAATTTTTACTTGAAGAACTAGTCACAAAAATTTTAAAATAAAATTTTCATTATCTACAATGATCAATACATTTTTGCGTATATCTTTTTTATAAAAAAAAACCTTCTAAATATCCCTCCACAAAAGATATTTCAAATATTATATAAAAATTAAAAAAGTATTGGAATATGAAATTTTGAAAGGGGTAGAATGGATATGCTATATCGTCATTAACTTTCACTGCTAAATATGAACCATAAAATATTTTATCTATTTGGGTAGTTTATCCTACCGAGATTCATTATTATTGTCGCACTTGTTGTAAACAATAGCAATCTATGTAAAATTCTGCTAAAAAAAGAAGATATATATGTAATGGCTTAATTTTTAATCAACAATACCTTTAAAATCCTTAACTGAAATCATTATTTTATTACAACGCTTTATTTTAGTTAATATAGTTATATAAACTCCAAACATCTATTTTAACAAACTGAAATTAAATTATGTTTATAAATTGATTTAAGGGGATCCTTATTTTTGTACAAAAATAAAAACATACGTCAAATCATTCAACTGGAAGAACTAAAACAAAAAAAATCCAATTTTTATTTAATTAAAACCTTCAGAAACCAAGTTCAGTTTATGAGATTAATTTTATCTTGAAACATTAAAGTATAAATATCTAAAACATACTTTCATCAACCTATTTAACCCTGTCTAAAATCCTTTAGTATGACATTTATGTCCATTTTTATTTATTATAGCTAACGGAATTAAATGTATAAGATTTTTTATTATTTAAGCCATTAAAACCACTTTGCTGTTTAAAGTGCTTTTATGATTATAAAAAGGACTTTTTTTTATTAATTAATGAAATCATGTAAAATAACTTCAAATTTGGTTAATAAAAGCTTACAAAAATTAAAGATAAATTTTTGTTAGTGGTATATTAATGGTATTCAAGTCTTTAATTTATTAAGGACAAGTAGTAGTAATATCACTTCATCTGATTTCCACTATAAACAGAGTAAAAAAAACGGTATTTTTACTTACGTTCCATAAGACTGTCATATTGAAGTTATATTTTAATGTAAGGGTGTAGGCTTATAGTAAAGCATATAAAATGTAAAAGTTAAGTGTTAAACGTTTAAATGAACTTTTTTAAAAAGAAAATAAAGCCTATTTTATAATAAACCAGAGGATCGTCTTAACCAAAACACTGATATGTTTCGGGTAAGAATTTTTTTTAATTGTTACTTATTATTTGCAGAAAACTTATTTTGTTGAATTGACCGAAAGAAACTACTCTTAAATTAGCCACAAGTGAAACACCAGGGAAAAAAATAAAAATTATTCCTAGTTAAGTGTAACAGATAAAGAAAAAAATTGTAAACACCTATTAGTTGTCCTGCTCCTCAAACTATGCTTTTACTATTACAAATATTTATAAATCAATCAATAATAGAAAATTTATCAACCGTTTAAGACAACTTTCACGTAAACTGTTTATTAGCAAAAATAATCCATTTTCATGGGACCTTAAATCATAATTTTCTGATTTATTTACACATTATGCAATTAACGCTTTTTTTTGCACGGATTTACTCATCATAATAAATCTTCATCTTAGCAGAAAAATGTCCTATGTCTTATCTTACAACGCTTAATATTCGACATCTTTCTAATAGTCTACCAAAGTTTTTACTTTTCTATCAGAAACAGTCCCGATGGTAGAGGAAAACTTTTTTTTTGCGCCAAGTAATTTCGACCCCGTCGTTTATTTCAATAGAATAAGGCACTAATGCCGATAAACAGATTTTCTAGAAGATTTCGCTAGGTGTTTAGGAAGAAGAGTTTTTTCATTATCCTTAATTTGGGCACCTTTAGTTGAAAGTTGTTATTTGATCACCACATATTTTGATAAAGTTAGTGCCATTACTGATTAGCATGAAGTAGCTGAAGTTCCCGAACGTAAATGTCGGTAATCTATTTATATGTGAAAATATGAACAGCTAATTCGATAAGTAGTTTTATACAATAAGGTGATTTTCCAAAAATAGTAATATCGATTTTTCTCACGTGCCGTAGAGCCTTATTTCACAGTAAGTATGTAGTTTGATATTCATTAAGTCTACAGTTCAACTTTAAATCATATAATTTGTTCAACTAAAATATATATCTGAATAAGACGTTTATTTTAAGGGTGTCCGTAACAGAGTGTCCGAGTTTTAATGGTATATTACAGTAGATTATGTTATCCTAAATATAACAAATCTTGCATGAAATTGAAGGAAAACTAACCTAGTTTTCCTGTAAGGGCTCAATGTGTGTGCCTTTAGTGATACGGCGCACATCCAAACGAAAATACAATTCTTTCCATACTGTCTGCAGCAAGTCCAGAGTAATGGAAGCAAGTAATGAATAGATGACACTGCAACTGTGAAAACGATGTAGCGGGACAAGCGCATCCGCTTACCTGAAACTGTTGGAGCTTTATTCGTCACCTTCAACCACAACTGTGAACAATTACAACTGATACTATTACAATTTGAAACCTTGACATCCTTTTACGGAAACCCTGTATATATCTGCCGTTCAAACGTCTTATTTTTCTCGCATATTGTAGTAGCTGAACAAGCAAAAATACCTTGACATAAAACCGTCGTAACACAAAAAACGGTTTAATAAGGTATTCTACCACGTCATACTAATTAAATTTTAATCGAATATATTTGTTCGTGAATTACACAGCTTTGAATAAACTAATTCGTAATTCAAAAGGTGCAAAATAAAGACTATTCAGAAGACAAAACAAAATAACTATCAAAAGACAAAAATATTCAACTTTCTTCTAGTCAACAAAGTAAAAGCCTCTGTCCTTTTAAATATCTTGTTTTCTATAACGCAAAGTTATGAATATGCATCATTCACAAAAATAAAAATGATGAAAACAACCCGAGGAAAGACTTATAGGGAGCATCGGGAGCAAAACTGAAGATAAGACTTTCCCCATCACAGAGATGAAAATCGAAATGGAGTATCAACGAAGTTTCTTTCTAGAAAACTTCTTTGCTCTTCTAGAAGTATATGCGAAAGGGAGAAAGAGAGATGGGGTGACATAATTGTGGACGATTTTTTTTATTTGGTTGTATAGATCTTGCTATTAGGGGGAATGGACGAGCTGGAACGCGGGTTTCCAAAGCAAAGTGCTTCAGTGTTGATTCACTAGAGAAAAAATATTTTCTTTGCCACATTTCTCCGGCTGTATAGAGTATTTTTACAAACTGATTTTTTTATGTGATAAATGTAGCTGACTTGCAGGTCCCAAAAATTCCTCTTTTTGAAATTGGTACGATTTTTTTTAAATATTCAATAAATAATTTTACACAATATATTAGAAGCAATTTCAAGAAGTGGGATTATAGATACATATAAGTTAGATAGATTTAATCATTAAAAAAAACGGTTTATAAAAATATTCAATGCAGCCGGAAAATGCAGCAATAAAAATTATATTTTTCTATTGGATAAACACTAAGGCACTTCAGTTTGGGGACCGGTTATCCCGCGCCCATCCCCTCTTAACTTAATATATATGTTGGTTTATTTCATTAAATAACATTGCACTGGAGATACGCGAGGGTTATTGATAATGGGAATTGTGAATTTGAACTTCTATCTTGTTCTACCCGTTTAATCTTAAATATTCTATTTTTATGAGAAAAGTTTGACACCAGAGAGCATACATATTTGTCCATCTGTCTGTACGTCCAAAAGGATATATGTCTACATGTCTGTTGCTGGTCTTTCCATCCATTACCATTTTATTTTTATTCATATCAATCGCTGTTGACAAAACAATTCTTTTTTCAAAATCCGATTTTTCAAAAATGAAAATTATATATTTCTTAACAGCCTTTTTAAAGCAATTTTTTTAAAACTATTTTACCTAATTTGCTCAAGGATGTAAGAAATTCGAAGATAAGTTTATAACTTAAATTGTTACTTAACAAAACATCCATTTAATAAATACCCAATAATTTTTACTTAAATTCTGATAATTTGTTTCGTTTATCAATATTTTTCTAATTGTGGTTTCAAAAGTGACCTTTCAACCTAATATATCAACAAAACGGATAAAAAAAATTTCAAGATTTTTGTTTGCATGTTTTTTTCCTCTAGTTTGTTTATAAATGTGTTGACATTTTATGTTATTGAATAATTTATACATTTTGAAAAACAATATGACATAGCACGTAAATGATGCGATAAACCGCAAAAAACTCAGTTGCTAGTTAAAGCTTTTTCAAAATCATTACTTGTCGGGGTCTTTGATGTCTGTTCAAAGAAAATAATTGAATTATTTCTTTCATTTGAAATATACATGGTGTCTGTAAAATTATGTCCGAGTTTCAAACTGTAATAGTATCAACTGTAATCGTTCGACAGTTGTGGTTGAAGCTGACGAATAAGGAATAACTCCAACAGTTTCAGATAAGCGGATGTACTTGTCTCGCTACATCGTTTTCACAGTTGCGCAGGCTGTTGCCTCCATTACTCCGGACGTGCGGGACTTCCTGGTACGGGAAGAATTCATTTTCGTTTGGATGTGTGCCGTGTCGCAAAAGGCGCACACATATTAAGAACTTATCGGAAAACATAGGTTAGTTTTCCTTCAATTTTTATGTATGATTTGTTATATTTAGAATAAAATAAACACTTGCAATACACCATTAAAACTAGGATATTCTTTTAAGGACACCCTGTATTTCAACGCAATTTTATTACATAGTTGTGTATCGAGCAATGATCAAGATTCTATTTTTTGTCGATATTTCACTTCTCCAAAAGATAGCATTCGTAAGTTTTGCTGATAGAAAAATTTTCAATCGTGGATTTTGTTTGATGACCAGAAGAATTCGGAAGAAAGCTAGCTAAAAGACCTAAAAACTTTTACTAGATAGCCTAAACAAAAATCTTGGATTAAAGTACACTGTAAAAAATCTTTTAATTTTACAGAAAAAACATTTACCGAAAAATATTATTTCCTTAAAACTGTTTTTTCTGTGAAAGTTTACTTTTTACTGCAAAAAAACTTTTTCATTGTGATTTTAATAGCGTCCTGCAATGTATTTCAGTTGGGATTTCATTGGACTGGGGATAATTATATTCATTGGACTAGGCATATTAACTTTTCGTCATTCATTTGTGTAACTGCATTTCTATATTGGGGCAATTTTTTTAAACAGATTTTCTCTTAATATATTTAATGATTAATTTTTTTTTTTGCATTATTTAGTATATAACATAATTAAATAGTCAACTTCTTTAGGGCTATGCAAACAAACATATTTTTGCACCCACAACAAAAGCGTTCTTATCAAAATATAAAATATAATATTTTTCCATGACTAATATGTTTCTTTTTATCTAAATATTTTTCTTCTATTCCATCGTCCTTCCTCCTCGTAACATTTAGCAACATAAATATGAAACCTCTCCCGGTTTCTGATTGGACCTTTTTAAAATGCGTCCTAAGGCTTCGGAGAAGGATAAACGAACAAATGACAGAAATTCTGTTTCTCGAATGAAATTCGGATTTTTATTAGAGTAAAAACTTTTACGAAAGAAATAAAATTTCGTAGGTGCGTAAAGTATTTCAAAACTTTGATTCAGACTCGTTTTCTGTTAGTAATTCAATAAAATAATTTGCTTCTAGAAAAACAAACTGCGGTAATTTTGTTTGCCGAGCTAAATTCGATTTTTATTGAAACACTAAAACTATTTTCGGGCATAAATGTTATGCTGTTATAAACTGAAGGAAGTTGGAGAAGTGATTAAAAATAGTTTAACAGTTCGATTCACTTTGCGTTAATTGAATAAAACTATTTCGCGTTGAATAACTGGCAAAAAAATGTTTGTCGACGAATATTCCAACTTTCATCGTAGTTAATGTAATTTATTTTATTAAAAATTAATGCTTCTTAACCCAGATTTACTTTAATTCTAAGCTAAAGGTATTTTAATAGCGTCAGAACTTTTGGCATTTTTAGTTAAATGCCGATTTAAAAATATATTGCATTCGAATTTAGTATGGCTACAGTAAAGTTTATAAGAGCTGAATAGGCAGTCTGAGGATTTGAGATTGAACCAAAAAAAAAGGTTTTATAGCATATTTAAATGATCTTTTAATGATATTACAAGGAGTATTTTAAAGAAAGTTTTAGGTATATATTTTGTAATAACTTTTTCGGAAATAGTTTTTTGGGTGGGAAGAGTGGGGAGTTAATTTTGTGGGGATAAAAGTTGCGTAAAACATAATTAACTTTTAAACACATTTTTTAAAAAGAGTCTACAGCTATTTATAGACCCGGTCGTCTTTCATGCAAACTTTATGAAGACGTTTACTTTCGCCATACTGTTTTTTCTGCGTTAAAATTAAAACTTTTTGAGATAGTCATAAAATTCAGAATTCAAATTAATGAAACCAATAACTTTGCATTAATGAAACTGTTTTTGTTTTTATAAAATTATTTTACATTTTTATTCAGAATTTGTTTAGATAGTTACCTAACACTTAACCTTCTTAAAATTGAAGTTAAAGCTTTGAAAAAATATTAATATTTAAAATGGCTTACATTGTCACCATAGCATGCACAAAAGACTTTGTACAAAAAAGTATTTGTTTCAATTTACCACATTAATTCACGTCCAAGCACTAAATTACTATCCCGTTATGTTTCAAAAGTTTCATTTTTTTTTTTACCAAAACATAAACAACAGTTATTCGTGTTTGTTGAATGCAAAACTGATGCTTATTTAACTACTCAATCTGCTTCAATAATAAAAATGTACACAAATGTTTCGTAACTGATCTATGATCAATATCACTCCAAAAACTTTTATAAAACTCTTTCGAAGACAAATTAATCTTGAACAGCGTCGGATACTGTCTACCGAAGAATAAACATATACGTTCTCTATAAAGACGTGTTTAAACTTCGACCACGGATATTGAATAAATTTTCCATATTCTGGCATTGAATTCCAATACTGGATATATTTCGTATCGTTAAAATATCTTAGAATTTTTTCAAGTAGACAGATTATCTGTCATTCAGTGTTTTGGTTATTTGTAAAAATTTGTGCTAAGCGTTAACGAATCCTTAACTGATATACTCATAATAAATTTGTTTGAAAATAAAATATGCATATGTTAACTATTAAGTTTTTATTTTAAGTAATGCATACTATTTTTTGTTTCTTTTTATTTATTTCTAAAGTAACCTAATATGTTTATGTAATTAGTCATATTACGTAGCAACTGAATCGTTGAGGTAATTCTTGAAGTATATTTCGATGTTTTTAATTTTTAGCTTAAAATATTTTTGTATAAATGTTTACAAATTTAAATATTCTTTGCTTGCATTCACAATCTGCCTGAGGCTTATAACATCAGCCTCGTACACCTAGGTTAAGAATTGAAGGGAAAAAAAAAGGTTGTAGTTACATAACTAAGTTGACTCCGACTCGTTCATATAGCGGCTATTTTGATTTGAATTCACCTAAATTAAAAGTCGCCAATGAATGAAACAGATATCTAAATCTCAGTTATACATTGAAGAATGTGATATTTGCTATAAAACACTTTATGAGTATAAAACTTTTTTTAGTCAACAACTTCAACCATCAGATTTAAATTTCTCGCATACACTCTCGAGTTTCCCGTCCAAATATTTTCTCGTTTTTTTCGTCTGTCATCGAGGAAATAACTGTTGGTGTCTGCTTCATAAACTTTTGCAGACTTCTTCAAATCCCATTGCTTCCATACTGATGGAACGTTGTTCTGTAAAAACTTTTCTTTTTAAATTTAAACTTCGTTTTTTGTAAGCTTTTTATGTGATAAAGATGAAGAAAAGGTCTTATATGAAGGGACTTCTTGTTTTGAAAACAAGCATATCTGTTTTTTAGATATATTCGACTGTATTCGATTGTGAAGAAAGTTTTTGAGCTTATTATACTATTTTCATAGAAAAACTAAAATCTTTAGAGTTTGAGCATGCTTTATATTTTAGATTCGAAAAATTCAAGAAGAAATATTCGTTATATTAATATTCGAGAACTGAACTGAGTATATTAATATTCGAGAACTGAACTGAGAACTATTTGTTGCGGTACAGTCTAGGCGGCTCTTGCTACCAATTTTCACGCTTCTATCGCAATGAATCTGAGCTCTCTGTAGATTTTAAAGTATGCTGAGATTAACTTTCGCTGAGAGAACCCAATCCAAATGGGCCCTCAAAGGATCTTTTTAAATACTACTTAATCATATGGCGTGCAGGCCGACCTTTTTCCCATTCTGAAAATCTGCGAATTCAGCCGGGACTCAAATCCGCAATCTTGGTTTTCTGAGGAGGGCGCGTGTTACCTCACAGCCAAAGAGTTCTATAGTAGGGAGGCTCGACTATAGAGGAATGACTCGTACTGAGCTGCCATCTGCAGCCATGGCTTACTACGGAGCCCAAATAGAGTGCGATAGTGCTAGTTAACTAATAATTTTGTTACTGATAAAGGAAGTACACCTAGGGCAATAAATAGCGAAAATCGAAACCGCACCCGTTGCAGCGCATGGACTGCTAGCGTTCTGGCCGGCGATCCAAACCACTCGGACATCGGGCCCCACATGCCACCTTATATTGTCTCCATGGTGAGGTTGGTAGCTTCAGCCTCTATCCTACAATAGAACTCTCTGCTCACAGCCACTGAGCCGACCTATAAATTGTGCCAATAATTTTGTTTAACCCCAGCAGCATATATCGATTGAAATATCGTTCTTTATTAGTAACTAATTACTGCCGGTATCCAACGACAGCTGACGCTCGACTTTTGAAATAAAACCTATTTATTTGATTGTTGGAAAGAGATTGCCTGAGGATCTTGGAGAATTCGTGAAAGGTAATTTGAATATTGAGTTAGCCTTCAAACTGAATCGGAAATTAATAGGTTCTTTGTTGAATTCAAATTAATTATTTGGTTATTTACTTAGGGAAATTTTGTTGCATTGGAGAATAATCACGAAGAAAATAAAGTTTAAAATGCAAGAAAAGTAGTGCTCAAAACCACAAAAATCAATGAGCAAATAATTTATTTTCTAAGTGTATTTTAAAATCAATTAACTATTGACCCTTTTTAAAGAATCCGAATAAGTATTTTAACTTAATATATTTTTAATCCTATAAAATATCCTCGGTACTATAATAACTCCAATACAAGCTTTCTATTTAACCCTTTCAGTCCCAAAAATGTACTACACTACAGAAACATCTGATATTCACAAAATAAGCTTATTTTAGGTAAAATATAAGATTCCATAAGAAAAAAAATCCATTTTACTTTTTTATGTGGTTTTTGAAATAATGGCAAAATTTTTTAACTGTGGAAAACAACTAACTAAAAATATATATATTACCTAAAAACCTTTCGAGTTATATATT
Source organism: Hylyphantes graminicola (assembly GCA_023701765.1). NCBI lineage: Eukaryota > Metazoa > Arthropoda > Arachnida > Araneae > Linyphiidae > Hylyphantes > Hylyphantes graminicola. Next base: position 58,362,077 of record CM043118.1, on the reverse strand, counting down.
TTAAGGTACCTGACCATATTATTAAAAAAATTTAATAATTATTTTAACCGAAATAGTTTAAATTGTATTTAAAATATGAGGAACTGAAGTGAACTTATCAAAAATCAGGTGAAACGCTTGTCAGCTATTTTCTGAATAAAAAAAAATCGTAGTTCTGATTTCTATTGAGATTAATGTAAAATATTGCCTAATAGAACAGAGTGTGAAGAATCGAATAATGTGTGTTTGGATGTAAAACGGGGCATAAACATTTAGAAAAAAAATATTGAAAATGATGATGCCAAATGGCGTCACTGGGACTGAAAGGGTTAAGCAGTAAGTGTATTATCTAAGAAAGTAGGCCTAATTAACGCCAAAGATAACCAAACATTTGCTGGCAGAACAATGCATTTCAGGTAGCATGTTCACATAGCAAAATTTGAATCACTAAGTGAACGTTTTCAAGTTCATTTTACAACCGTGCTTGTTGAATTGTAATGTAATGATAAATTAATTTGTTATATATGCCCTATTTAACTTGCTGAAGCTCACTGCGACATACAGCTGTAACGGGATTGTTACAAAACGACCGGAAAGCCAAATATCCAGATTAAATAGTTAAAATTATAATTTAGGAAAATTATACGCGTATGGACAGTTTATTTATGCTGCGATGCACTAAGTGTTGATATGGTTTGGATTCGAATTAAATCGAAGTTTTTCTGCAAAATTCATAATTTCAAGAGTATATATGTTATGTTCCGTTCTTGATTTGCTGTGTTGCCGAAAACGCACGAATTTGCTGACATTTTGGTACAGATTTAAAAGTATAGAGACTCCACTTTACTTTTTAGAATGTCGCTCGAAGTTCCTTTGGGTGCCCGCTCAGGTGTCCGACTTCGTCACTTGATCAGGGTTCCAAATTACGAAGCGTAAATGGCTGTGTTAAAGCTCCAATAGGAGGCACGAAGTAGGCAGCCGGAATCTATTACATTACATAACTTTTTAGCGTCCCCACACGTTTATAACGCAAAAATTGGAAGGTATCAAAATCGTTCAGTCGATCCGTCACCCACTTTTACAGAGAGAACCACAAATCGCACAGACAAGTGGGATATTTCATATTAAAGTAAAAAAAAATCAGGCAATGCTATATACCAAATTTCATTGAAAAATTTAAAATAGAAGGATATTTAAAATTTAAATAACTAAAAATTTAATCTACATTGAAATAATATGGAAATAGCATTGACCGCTGCTCAAAATAACGATTCATTTCATATATATGGTAAAACTACGTACTTAGACTAGACGTAGAGTAACGGAAGGTAGTGTAATCGTTTCCGGCTGCCTGTTTCTAGCCTCCTTGTAGGAGCTTTAACACAGCCAATAACGCCTCGCTATTTTGGACCCTGGTCAAGTGACGAGGTCGACACCTGAACGGACACAAAACGGAACTTCGAGCGACATCGTACGCTGACGCCGTCGGGACTTTGGACTCCACAGATTTAACGAGCACATCTGTCCCAGTGTACTCGGGCCCCTCCGTCACGAGTTGGATTTTTCTACTCTTTCCAGTACATATATCCGATTTATAGGATGACTGGCAGTAGGTGGGATTTGAACCTGAGAAGGTTGAATCTTGAGGCTGATTCCTTAACCACTCAGCCACGGACGGGCCGAGAGTAACGGAAACATTTAACTCAAAACTTTTTCGAGAGTGCTATTCACGTACACATATTTCTGATTTGATGAGCTTGCTGTTAGGTTTGAACGTTTCCACCTCTCTATTTCAAGCCACCGTGAAAGTGGATGATTTTGGCTGTGCATTTACTTTTGATGAATGTGTAAATATTTAGATATTTTATCCAAGTTGGGGAGAGCGCGGCTAAACTCTTCAGCGGGGCTAAAATGTGCCCCCGCTTTTTTGGCTTAGATTTCAAGCTAGACGATCTCGTCAAGTGCTATAGTCTAGCTGCAGATCACGCAAGTTTAAAGTGTTGAATATATCGGTTCGCAATGCGAATGAGTATCCATTGCCTCAGTTAAAACTGTCTTCCCTCTTTTTCTTCTAATTTCCGTCCCATACTAAATAAAAGGCAAAAGAAAAAATATTTTCTTGTATGCAAGTAACTGTGACTTCATAAAAAACTACTTATCTTAAGCTCTCTTTTGGTTACTAGCGATGATTGGTTAAGCGATAGGATTTAAGGTGGCCGATCACCTTTGACAGCAAGTTTCTGAAAATTCTATTCCAACCATGGCGTTGAGTGATTTTTATTATTGTTTAAGAATATAAAAAATAGTTTTAAGAAAGTAAATACTTAAATAATTTTTTTAATTGGACTCTACTGCCAAATAGCCGAATGCACGTGCAATTCTCAGTGTGATAATGGCGGCTGAAAAAGCAAAAATACAGTCTTTCATCCGTGAACAAAATGTAGCGTATTTTCATCTAAAAAACTTATGCAGCTAACTTTGTGGTAGGTCAACTATGATTACTGGTAACAGTATTATCATTGTATAGTTATGAAGCATAATAATCGTGTTATCTAATGTAACTTAGTAAATTTCAATAAATACAATGTGTGCCTAATTAGAACGCAAGAAATCGAGTATGGCGTGTTAGGGAAATGACGCTCGGATGGGCGGCATTACCCTCAACTGTTGGAAGAGTCAGTCTTTTTGCGTGGCCTGAGAAGGAAGGTTTTTCAGAAAATGCTATTGAAGAAAGAAGTAAGAAACTACCAGACACCAACTTTAACGACGTTGTGTAACTTTTTCTCACTAGATTTTTTTACCTTTTACGCAATTTTTTACTTACCATGTTCAAAACTATCTACATATGTATGTTAATATTGCCTAAATTTCCATTTCTGTGATACAATTCACATGATGTAGTGTGTCACAAGTTGAATGTAGTGTAAGTCACGCTCAAAAGTGTTAATAAATTATTTCCTATGATATTTCAGTACATTTTTGCAATTAAATGATTTAGCTTTAAACCTTATACTTAAAATAAGCACTGGTAGAATGTTGATATACTGCATTTTTAAGAAGAAATTAGAGTTCAAGAAATTACCAGAAGCCTACTTTAGGGGACATTGTGTAACTTTTTCTAACCATAACTTTACCATTTATGCAATTTTTAACTTGCCATGTTCAAAATTATTTACATATGTTCTGTTATTATTGCTTAAAATTCCATATCTGTGATACTTCACAATGTAGTGTCAGTCACGTACAAAAATTTTAATAAATTATTTCCTATGGTATTTCAATACTTTTTTGCAATTAATAAATGTAGCCTCAAACCTTATACTTAAAATAAGCAGTGGTAGAATGCTGATTTACTGCACAATCAGACGAAATTGGAATTTTTATGATGGCCAAAAATCTACTAACTTTCGTGTAGTGTCAGTCACATCAGAACGTTTTTATTATTTTTTAGTTAAATATTAAATTTAAAAAAAATTTACCGATTGCTAAAAATACTATATGCTCAGGGGTATACTGACATATAATATTTTTTTATTAATTGAAAATAATTATGAACTATGCAAACGAAATTGGTTAAATCGCTCTGATGAAGTGTCAGTCACGCGTGGAAATCCCCCATATTGAACCAAATATTTTTGCTCGTAAACTATTTCGCGCATACATATAACAATTAAAAAATCATGTTCCTGTAATAAAAGATATATAGCACTGGATCAACAGAAAGGAAAATTTTATTATTTTAGCAGCCAAATAACAATGGACTTTTATCACATTTTAAAAAAATTAATAGAAGTTTACAAATTCCAACAATGAATTATGGGATCGAGTAAAATTGAAAAATCATTGTTGCCGATCAAATAAAGCACTACAAAACATTTCTCGTCCCATTTGAGCAATTGACAGCCGATCTTAAGTCTGACGGTAACAAATATTGATTTTTTTGCGACTTTACTGCGATATCTGAACCAGAATTCGCTGCTTTAAAAGCCAGGACAGCTAGATCCTGCACACGAATTTGAGATCATTTGAGAAAAAAAGCCATACGAATAAACAATGGGATGCTTTGGATGCTTCGCCTGGTTCTATAAGCACTTGTAAGTATTTTTCTTTTTCTTTCTATTATAAATGAAATATATGCTTTCAATGTTAATTTTAATAAGTAAACGCTTGTAACAAATATACTTTTAGAGTTTATATCAGTTAAAACTAGAGACCAAATAATAAAGTTTTAGGATATCAAAAACAATTTACATTCAAAAAGCCTCATGCAGAATCAGTTGTAGTTTAGTTTTGATCGCGAGTGTCAAAATGTGAGTGTGAAAAATAAAGTTTGGATAGATATGATTAAACACATGAGATAGTGGTAGAGTAATGCAATACATACTAAATAAAACATTATTAAATAAAAAAACACGTATTCAATTTATTTCAAATGTGATTGTCATATGTATGAATTCGTGATATGGATTTAACTTCTAACTCCACTTAATCTCTTTCTCCATGTGTGTCAGACCATACAACATCAACCACAAACAACGCTACACTAATCTTGCAAATAGGCAAATCTGGTTTTAAACTATTCAAAATCGAGATAACATTTTTATTTTGTAATAGTTATTTGAAATTAATAGAAAAAATTTTCTACAATGGTCCAGAACAAAATATGATGGTTAGTTAGGGTATGAGACATAATCTCGACAGCCAAAATACTGACAGCCCAGAAGCCTGACAACCAAAAATTAATAGTTAAAATGTTCTTAATTAGGCATAGCTTCATTAATATTTGATTTGTCGAGATTTTTGAACCTCAAGGGATAATGCCTCTATCGGTCTTATGTCTTGTTGGGTTACGTCCAATTACATAAATGTTCCTAGAATAATTTTTTGAAGAGGTGATTTTAAAATCATTTCCAAATGAAAAAAGTAAATTATGAATACAAATGTATTTTTTTTATAAAATTTTACAATTTAGGGTAGCGGCTCAGTGGCTGAGAGGTCTAACGCGTCCGCCTCATAAATTCAAGATTGCGGGTTCGAGCCCCGGCTGAGTCGTCGGATTTTCTGGATGGGAAAATCCTGGGTGCGCATGTCAAATGATTATGTGGCACGTAAAAGACCCCTGGAGGGTCCATTTGGCTTGGATTCTCTCGGCAAAATTAAATCTCGGTATACTTTAACATCCACACAGAGCTCAGATTCATTGTAATCTGAGTGTCAAATTTGGTAGCGAGAGTCACCTAGATGATGCCACAAAAGAATGGCTCTCAGTTTTGGGGAATATGCCGAGTCTGAAAAGGCTTGACTGCCAATACTGCAGCCCCATTATAAAAAAATAAAATAATAATAATAATAACTAAAAATTAAGGTTATTGTAGGATAGAATGGTGCATAAACTGTGGAAGAAGCCATGTCTAACGATAGAGGGGGTTTTAATACGCAAATTTAACCGGACGTGTCTAACTCAAGTTTTTCTTCCCTAGGTGGCCCCCCGAACGCCGCCGGCAAAAAAGAGCACAAATTCGCCGCCAAGCCTTTGTAGCTTCACTGTGGCAACAAGTGGACATCGACAGATGGGTCTGCGACACTAAGATGTGCAGAATGCCGGAGCCGCACTACATGGCCCGTACCTCCAGGGTGACTGTCTAAGAGAAGGTTAGTTCGAAAATTGAATATTTTTCTGAAGTAGCAATGATATTAGTTATTATGGATTTTCCCCAAACACTTCGTTAAAAGTTACTAGAGCACTATTCGTCATTGTGGGAATAGGACAGAATACACATAATGAAAGCTACAAATCATACATTATCCATTGAAATAGAAAACAATAACTTTTTAATTTTAAACCTTAAAAAAAATCATTACTTTTACTTTTACTAATTGTATACCCTCTGAGAGCCACATACGTATAAACCCGTCACCTGAAAAAATGCCAGATTTTCCTTCTTTTTCGTTTTTTATTATCCTCTGAAACCGAAATAAAGTTTTATAAAATTAAAAAAAGTAAATATTCAGTTAAAAAATTTAAAATTAAACAAATTTAAAACAGTACTGCAAATAATACTCTTGCAATGAAAACTGGTTTACACTACATCCAATTTCCTTATCCATCGGAGTATTAAACATTCTACCGAGTAGTTTGGGCCATTACGCTAGCAGTCTGCGCGCTGTAACGGGTGCGGGTTCGATTACCGCCTTCGTCCTGTATGTGTATTCCTTTCTCTAAAAACTAAACTAAACTCCCCGGCGCAACAAGCCCATTACAGGGCCAAGGCCATGCCCATTTCAGCTTTCGTGACCTAGGACTCTGGGGTGATAGGCATATGTCCCGGTAAGGTGGTCAGCCTCACGCGAAACCCCCAGTGTTTAGTTTCCAAGCATGCTTGGTACCCATTTTATGGACCCACTCAAGGGATAAAAGGCTGGGTCAACATCGCATAGTCCGGGACCCGATTAGCGGACCTGTTGCGTGGCAATGCGAAGCACTACCACTATGCCACTGGGCCTATATTCCTTTGTCTGTGACAGTAAAAATTCCTTCTGTGTCGGTCTTACTTGACGAAGGCTTCATAAGCGGGTCTCTGATCAAGCATACAAGCCGGAATATATATATGTAATAGTAGTAGTTAAACATTTTATTTTAAAACAGGTTTTTTGGACAAATAATTAGACCTTTCAAGTGAAATATTTATTAACAAATATGCATTTATAATATTAATATTTGTAACATGGAATTTTCTTTTTTAGTCTGGCCGACTAGAGAGCGCCTAAGAAGGGGGCGACCGACAGGACAAAAGTGCCTGTTGTGTACATATGTATATAGATTGTGTCTTCGTCATATGTTTTGTCCCTGTTTCGTCCTTGTGATTTCGTCTGATTTATAAAAAAATTCAATAGTTGTTCACCTCAATAGATTGTAACCCTCGCTCCACCTCAATAGTTTCAAATAAAAAAAAACCAAAAATTGTGTCTTTTTTGAGTTATAGTTATTACATATAAAATGCATATGTTATTATTTTAAAATCATATGTGACAACAGAAATATTTTTAGTTTCTATTCACATAGTTAACAAAAATCTAAATTTTTCTAAAAAATATCACTTCTTCCGCAAAACTCTTTCAACCCTTTCAGTCAAAATGACAATTTGGCATCATCATTTTAGAATTTTTTTTTCTGATCGTCTATAGCCATTTGTGATATCAAAAAGCACAACACTCGATTCTTCAAACTTTTTCTATAAGAAAATATTTTTCATTACTCCCAATAGATTTGAGTCATATTATTATTATTTTTAATTATGATCATCAACATGATGATGCCAAATGACATCACTGGGATTGAAAGGCTTAACTTCGGATTGTTCCACCATACATATACTCCTAATTAAATTTGAAATTATACGAACTATTCACACTACTATTTATTTCTGAAATGTTATCCTTTTAAAACCAGAGGTGTGCAACATTACGTGATACCTTTAAAACTAAATAAGTTCTTCTGCAACTACAATTTGCACGTGCATGATTTTCGCGAAAACTATCTATAATCTATATCTATAGAGTAGTTTAAGACAGGCACACCAATGCGCAAAACCCCCCTTTTCAGAATCAGCACCCTCCAAAACATGTCGAAAACACAAATCTCCATTAATGATTCTCGACCACCTTTTTTACTCCATGATTCTTCAAAAATCCATCATTTAGTTATTAGAAATTCCCCTTATTTAAACAGATATTCAAAGCCTCTGAAATACATTGAATAACAGCATTCTCAATATTTGTTATTCGTTGTATTTAGAAGAATCTAACTATAATTTTACAAGTGAAGTTCAAATAAATGCAAACCTTAAGTTGTTGTTTAGAAAAATAAAGGATAATTTCAGAAATACTTTAAATTTATGAATCGCAATTTTTTTATCAAATTGGCCTCTCCAATAACATACTTGTAGCTCCATAGAACTTTTCTCGATGTAGTTTGGTTTGAAACTACAAGTTATCATTCGATTTTTTTGGTAATATCTACGTACTTGTCACATTTATAGCAATGTTAAGTTCCACATCTTTTAAATATCTATAAAAACTGGCTATAATGCAGGTACTTCACGTTCACTTGCAAAAATATTTTCAAAAACTTCTGTAGTCCACAATTCCGCATATTCTGATCTTCATGATTCTTCAATTTCCATTATTTACTTTCATGTCAGATTCTGTTTTTAAATATCTACTCGAGCCCTTTGAAATATTTTGATGTAAACGCACAATACTCTTGCGATTCGCCAGTCGAAGTTCTTGGTAATGCCTAACGATAACTTTACAAGTGCAGTTCAAATAAGTTGTATATCTTAAGTTTTACTTGAATAAGAATTCAAAAGTATTTTAGACATCTGAATCGCAATTCTTTATTGGAAATATTCTTCGTGATTTATTGAAAAGCATTTATTTTAACCCTTTAATGCATACTGTTGCCGTTTGGCAACAAGTAACATAATTCACTTTATTCTATTAAATTAGAGCTCAATCTCGAAAAATTTGTGTTTTTTCATCTATTGCATTCCATTTTGAAGTTTTAGTTACTAATAAGCCTCATAGATGACAGTAGTAAAAGTGTATTAAAAATTAAAGAGTGAGGTTATTAACTGTTGTGAAATTACGTTTTTGGCAGTATTTCAAAGTATAATAATATTGGTACTAAATACAAATAAATTGTTTTGATATATTAATTATAGTTAAAGAGGGTTATTTTGAAATGCATTTAGTACTTTTCTAGTCATTATTATCAAAATTGGAATTTTGCAGTTTGTTTTTGTCACTTGGATTTTTTTTAAAATTGAAATTATTTAAATTTCAATGCAGTTACATTTTTTTCAGTATTTTTCCCATAATGTATGAGTATTAAAGATACATATATATTTATTTCGAATGAAAATAAAAATTCATGCATTAGAGGGTTAATATGTTGAATTAAAGAAAATCTTAAATTATTTTCAATTTTATGTTTATGCGGCATAGATATTATCTACATTGTATGTGTAGTTACATTTTATGAACGGTGAGTTTGAACTGAACTTGAACTACTTGAATCTAACTATATGCATTATTATTTTAAGATTACTGATATAAATATCTGACAACAAACTTTTCTTCTATAACTATTCCGAACTTTTTTTCGAATTCAGTTCATGTAGGGTAGACTAACCAGTGAATGAACGTTTAAGGACAACTTGTTTTGAGAAAATTCATACATTTTCAGAACATGTAAGTTCTGGGTGTATGACAATGTGAACACATCTGTCATTATATGTAAATTCTACAAAAAAAGGAGGTGACTTTATATAACATTGCTTTTGGTATTTTGGGGGTCCAAATAAAAAGTGGTACAAAAGCCAAGTGAATGAACAATTCTTACCAGTGAATAAACACAAAAATGTCCAGTCAATGAAACCGGGACTATTCAAATCAAATTATAGAGAAACTTAAATATTTTTTTTTGTTTTGATAAAGTTTTTTATGTTAAAAGAAAGATTTCCGTGAGTCAGAACTTCTTCAATTGGTCTTTTTAATTATGTTTTTTTGGTGTAGTAGGTGCTGAAGCTGGTGCTTATTTTATATTTTTCTTTTACAAAAATTAAGTAAATAAACTATATTTTTCCCACCTTTCAAAATAAATTTTTGCGCGAATTACTATCTTGTTATTCCCATGCTATATTCTAACAATTTTTCTAATGTAAAATGCATAATAATAAATTCTTAAATACACCGATTCAATTAGTTATTAATTAATTTATTATAATAAAACGTTTATGTTACTTGTACATAAAACTAATTAAATTTAAATAATAAAAATCTAATTTAAAAAAGTAAAACAGTTTATCTTCCCCGAACAAAAGAATTTTAAAAAATAGTATATTTCTCTCTCTCTCTCTCTCAAACCGATAGTTGTACTTTCTATTGAAATATTTATTAATATGTCGATTTCTTTGTTGTGAATCTAAATTGTAAAATAACTTTGATATTTTATTAAGAATTTAATTTCGTCTTCTGGATCCGCATATGTCTGTTGATTTCTCAGCCTCTTCAATTTTTTTCATATTTTTCTTTCTTGTGTTTTTACTCTTTTGCTTCTTCAGCCTCTTCTTTCTATTTAGAAAAAAGTGTCACCCATTTTTCTCCCGGACGATTGTCTGTAAGTGGAATTTTTCTCCCTGTTTCTACCATTACATTAAACACGACATCTTTAACTTCATCTTTATGCATGGGAAACCCAATTTTCTCATCCAATCTTCAAGGAGTTTTTCTTCTGCAAAAAACAGTACTGGTGGTGGTCCCATACGCTTGCATTCGATTGTCTTCCCTCTCAATTTTGTAGACAATGTTGCTTTTGGAATGTTGAATTGTAGCCAATTAGTTGTCAACCAATCATTTGCCAGATAGCTTCCTACTAGATGGGAGGAAGTCAGGGTTGTGAATCCATCCAGTGGAATTATTTTCAATTCTTATTTTTTAAATGTATTTACCAACTGTTCATTCACTGGGGCCTGTTCACTCACTGGTCAGTCTACCCTACAAAGTGCAAGAAATGTTTTAAACTTTAGAGCTACTAATCGGAGTCCATATTTAACTTCGAAATATTTGTATTTCTTTATGGTTAACTCTTTAATGCATACTGTTGCCATATGGCAACAAGTAACATAATCCTCTTCATTCTATTAAATTAGAGCTCCCTCTCGACAAATCTGTTTTTTTATCTATTAAATTCCACTTTGAAGTTTTAATTACTAATAACCGTCATAGATGACAGTAGTAAAAGTGTATTCAAAATTATAGAGTGAGGTTATTAACTGTTGTGAAATTACGCTTTTGGCAGTAATCAAAAGATAATATTAGTAAGAATTACAAATAAATTGTTTTGAAAAAATAATTATAGATCATGAGGGTTATTTTAAAATATATTTAGTAGTTTTTTAGTCATTCTTATTAAAACTGGAATTTTATAGTTGTTTTTTGCCACATGGTAAAATTTTTAAAAATTGATATTTAAATTCCAATGCAGTTAATTTTTTTCAGTATTTTTCCATACTGTATGAGTATTAAAGATACAAATATATTTTTTCGGGATAAAAAAAATTTTGCATTACAGGGTTAAAGAACTATTTATCGTCAGAAACATTATCGATTATATAAATCAATTTTTTACAAACTAAATTTTTAATGAAATTGAAATTTCATCTCAAATTTTTCACTTTTTCCGACAAATTTCATGAAAGAACGCAACAAGCCATTCACTTAATGAGCTGAGTTGTGTTCTAATTGATGATAATGACCTCACGTTTTAGTGTTTAACGGTAACAATAAGTGATTTTGTATTTCTAGAGTTAACTTTTAAGATTGTTTTCCAATGAATTCAAATTAGATATTAGGATAATAGTTTCTAACCTTTAATGTTTAGTAGACTGCTCTGCTTTAGGTTTGCTAAGTGAAAATAAGTGAGATTGAATTCTCAAGTAGATTATGCTGGATGTTTCCTTAGGTAATTTTTCAGAAGGATTTATGAGTACGGTAAATAGTTTTTTATGAAATTATTTATATTTTGTATACACTGTTGTAGTATGGGCATGTCTAGTAAAATGTTTTTTCATAATATTTTAAAGAAGATTATTTCTAAATTGAAGCAAAAATATTAGAAAATCTGTTTTATATAATGGATAATGACAGCTATTTTTTTTACAATTAGCTCAAATTTATGTCATTTAATGCACAAATAGTATTGGTAAATTGATTGAGGTCGAACTTGCCCAATTAAATGAAAAAAGGAATAATACAGTAGATTTTTTATTTGTTTCACAGCTTGAAGAAAACAACACAATTTTGGTTTATGCTGATTTTATCTTTACAATAAATTCTTTTGAAATATATGTAAAACCAGAGAGAAAATCTATTGTGAAAAGCTTTCTCCAATGTTTTAGACATCATTCAAATATAGTTGAAAAAACTCAATATCGGAATCCGATGTAAATGGGACCGAAAAGTTCTCCGATGTATCGATTTACAGTTAACACGTTTAAATACGATAACATCTTGGACTGCATTAATTTTCTTGGACAATCTTCTGGGATTGGGAGTATTACTGAACGGTTTCTTATGCAGAAGTATAGTTAAATAAGTGGAAAACCTCATTAAATGTTTTTTATTTGTATTTTCCCCAAGTTATTGGGATTTTCTATGCATTGCATGAAGTGCATTTTGCATAACTGCTTTTTTTAAATATATTGAAAGCTTAGAAAAATTTAGGTTGGAATTATCGTCGCACTAGAGCTACACGAGGGTTTATTGGCGACGGGCGTAATATTTTAGAACCACAGTCAAATGATTATCCGACACCTGAATATGCACGTTAAGGGCGACATCGTACGCAGCGTTAGGGCTTTGAAGGATACTTAAAGTGACCTCCCTTACACGGGGTATTCGTCGGACATTTTTGGCTGCACGGGCCGTTTATAGGTTGGCAGTTATTCTGGCGATTCCCGGACCCAAATATGGGACATTTCGCATGCTAGGCAAGTGCCCAATCGACTGGGCTCCCCAGTCCCCCGCTTATAAAAGGTGAAACTGGATTGATGGGTGTATTCGCTATGGGGAAGATGTGTTTAGATGTTACGTACATGTCTCTCATGCCCAGTTCATAAACGCACATTGTCATAAATAGGTTTGATGTAAGTTTATTCTGTGTTGCCAGAAGGTTGAATTGGGTGCTGTCAGCTAAGGGGATCGACTATGTCACTTAACCCCGTTTCAAAATTAAGTTGATCTTTGATTGATATTCTTCTACCTGTACGAATAATAACCCCGTATAAAGGAAGTGCACTTTAAATATGCTTCAAAGTACCAACGCCGAATAAGATGTCGTCTTTAAACTCATGTTTTGGCTCGTCCCTTGAATGAGTTATAAATTATGGCGTCCGCCATCAATAGCCCTCGTGAAACTCTAGTTATGGTCAATGCACATTGCACCAAGTTTTCATGTACCAAAAAATACTGGCATTATAAAAATAGTAGCGTTATTTTCAATGTATAAGATTTGAAAAAAATAAATTGTTATGTTTTCATTTATAAAAATAAATCACGTATCAACATGTAATCCGCTGAATCTAAAGGTAGAACATGTACTTAACAGCACTTCTATGGAGTTAACCATTTTAGAGGGAAATGATAGTCTCCACGATAACTCACTATTTCAATACTATTCCTCAACAATTCTTTCTTCCTTAAAATTGGTTTTACATTTCTTACTAAAGTGCCTTGCGACAATTGATGTCAAAGAAACGAACAACCCTTTTCTTTCAACTAGTTATTTTTGTTATTTATATGTTAAGGAAACAATTACCGGTTATAAAAAAACTGGGATTATGATATGGTAGGTACATATCTCCCAAAAAAACTTCGTAAAAGTAAACAAACGCCAATCTAAAAAAAAAAAACTATTTTATCAAAAAGCAAGTTCATTATGAAATTTGTGGCTAAAAAAGCCGTGATATAAAATGAATGCCAATCTCTTGTGTAAAACTTCCTGGTCATAATAAGTAGTATAATTTAAGTTTTGCTGCCATAAAAATATTGCACTGTTTGAGGTTGGTGCCCATCTTAACTACCCTTTATACCTTTATATAAATGTATTGAGATCATACATTTGTTAAAGTTTTTTTTTTTAAGTATCCTTCGTTATTCTGATTTAATAATTCAAGTTCACTTGCGTGATTTAAATTTTTAGGGGGATTAAGTTGTGCACCAACCTCAAACAGTGCAATATTTTTATGGCAGCAAAACTTAAATTATACTTCTTATTATGACCAGGAAATTTTACACAAGAGATTGGCATTCATTTTATATCACGGCTTTTTTAGCCACAACTTTCATAATGAACTTGCTTTTTGATAAAATAGTTTTTTTTTAGATTGGCGTTTGTTTACTTTTACGAAGTTTTTTTGGGAGATATCAGTAGTTTTTATTTAAATAGCAAAAGATACAGACACAATACGACTACAAAATTGACGACATGATTTCAATGTTTATAGAGAGTTGTATAACTTCTGAGAACCAAAGAAATATTATTTCTTACTCCTCATAGAAAAGGCAAAGTGTTTAAAAAGTTTGAGCTAATATGAACTGAATCTGACAACCAAATATGACTGTTTACATTTATAGATCAAGATCAACCATTCCATTATCGCTGTTGATATATATTTTTTATATAAACGCCAAAACTTTTTAATGAAGCGTTCCGTTTATTAATTAGAATTCCAAAGTTTTTTCAGTCTGCTGATTCATATATTTGATAAATCATTTATTTTAGAAACTGTAATATCGGCTTGTTCATTGTGTTTTTGAACTCTGACGCTCTTTGATGAAAATATAGCAGACCTCGGTTGGCGCAGTCTCGGGAGGTAATACGGCCTCTAAGATGGCTAGTTAATCGCGCAACCGTACCGCCAAAGATAATATCGATTTTAATTACACTACAGAAACATCTGATATTCAAAAAATAAGCTTATTTTAGGTCAAATATACGAATTCCATAAGAAAAAAAAATCCTTTAACATTTTTTATATGGTTTTTGAAACAATGCCAAAATTCTTTAACTGTGGAAAACAACGAAATGAAAAAAATATATATTACCTAAAAGCACTTCGAGTTATATATTTTAAGGTATCTGAACATATTATTAAAAAAAATTAGTAATTATTTTAACCGAAATAGTTTAAATTGTGTTTTAAATATGTGGAACTGAAGTGAACTTATCAAAAATCAGGAGAAACGCTTGTTGACTATTTTCTAAATAAAAAAATAGTAGTTCTGACTTCTATTGAGATTAAAGTAAAATTTTGTCTGATAGAACAAAGTGTGAGGAATCGAATGATGTTTGTTTGGATGTCATAGCGGGACATAAACATTTTGAAAAAAATATTGAAAGTGATGATGCCAAATGGCATCACTGGGACTGAAAGGGTTAAACAAAAAATCAGTTAAAGGCGGCATGTTAGATCTGTAAGTAACGTAGGACATTTCCATCTACTTATTTTGCGGGACCCGGGTGACCTAGTGGGATTGATCGCAGCTCATTACGCTAACAGCCTTCGTAGTATACCAGAGACGTGTTCGATTCCCTCCTTCGCCCTGGGTGTACTCCCTCTCTCTCTCTGGGGTGTACTTTCTGTCAGGGTGTACTTGCTCTCTTTCTCAAGTGGGTTTGATGGCAGCTCGTTACGCTAAGGGCCTTTTCACACGGAGCACCTTGATCATGGAACTTCCATAGGGGGAATAACATGGAGAACCGCTGTAGAGAATTTTTCATTGAATTTTTTCGTGGAGATACGAAAATCGGTAAACCGGTTTTGCGGAGAGATATAGGAAGCCAATCAGCATCCAGTATAGCTCTGACGTCTTGTTGGCGAAATCGAGTTTGCCAAATGGAGAAAAATCTACTTTATGCTCGCCAATGTTGATTTTTGTAGTTAGTACTTCTTGTTACATCGGCTTGTGGGGAGCCTTGTGGTTAAGATCTCGATCTCGTTATCGTAAGGTCTCACGATCGAGTCTCGGTACCGCTGAGGACCCACCGAATATGCGGAGTACGTGCTATCGTTAAATCTGTTGGGACCGAAAGTCCTGTGAGTGATCATTGCACATTTTCCCACGGGTACAGGTCCCTGGAGACTATTTCCCTCCCCTTCAGGGAATTGTCTAAATTGTGGAAACGACGCGCGATAGATGGCAGCATCTGTCACGTATGTGTGCGTTGTGTCTGTCTTACATGATGAAGGAGCCTGAAAATATATGTATACCAACCAACCAATTCCTACACGTGATAGAAATTTGTAAAAATATTGAAAAATTGAAAAAAAAATGTGTTAAGACTAGCGATAAGTATCATTCACAACAACCCCTCCAGGAACGTGGGACGTCAGAATCTTTGCAGGTGGACAACCCTGTCCGATCAGTTCGAATAATACCCCTTGTAGAGCACTTTAATATCTATCAAAGTCCTAACGCTGCGTGCGATGTCGCCCTTAACGGTTGCGTTGGGTGCCTACTCAGGTGTTGGCTCGTCACTTGACTGCGGTTCTAAAATACGACGCCAGTCACCAATAGCACTCGTGTAGCTATAGTGCGACGTTAATTCTCAACTAAACTAAACTAAATATTGAGCAGGTAATCCAATTATCACTTTCGTCAGTTGTCCGTGGTTCGTTTGCACTTTCGTCACTTGAAAAGTGTTCTAAGTTAGGAAGCGAAATTGGCTGTGTTTGGGCTCCTCACGGAAGGCTATAAATAGACGGCCGGAAAGGATTAACTTATTTAGGGGGTGTTTCTCGTGTACTCGTAATATTTCTGGTTTTATGAGTTGGTAGAAGGTTTTGTTTGTAGTTCATGCATAACCATCAAACGTTACCAACATCCGTTCATGCATGGAACGCTTCAGCCGGTAAATTTCTGAACCTCCGAGAAAGTGAACGGTTTTGAAATAAAACTATTGTGCATTTTTTGATGACTGTGTGAAATTTTAAATTGGATTTTGAATATCTTGGGTATGGAAGCGAAAATGCTTGCAATTCGTACGAAATAACTAGGTTTAGAAGAATATGCTTCCCTTTAAATTTTTCTGTGTTTTGGTCGAGGTGTTACGATTGTTACAGCTAGTTTCATTGGGTAGCAGATAAAGTTTTTATTGTGAAAAAGAATTGCGGATTATTATTCTACAGTGCTTAAATAAACATTCCAATTGATACAGCTAGAAATAAAAAAAATAACAATGTGTGCTGTAACAAAGGATATTTAAAAACATAAAATACGGAGAGTTTTAAAGAAATGAATTACTACAATTATGAATTACTCTTCTAAGAATATTTCCTTGAACGTTATACGTAGACAATCAATGAAGCATATAATAAAGAAACATTCATCTTCTAACAGTTTGAACTTATTGTGTACGACACTATTACAGACACGGAGGTCTTCATCCCAAAGCAGAGGAACTTAATTAAAGGATTCTGTAAAGGTAAGATTTCGGACAATTTACATTTAGAAATTTAATAACACTATCAAAGTTATAAAAATTCTATTATTTGATTTAGGTAATTAATTTGGTTTAGGATTTAGGTATTATTGTATTTTTAAGTGCCTCATGCACATTGTTTTCGAATCGATCATTGATAGAATATTTTGTACGATGCGGAAACGGCAACAAAAATTCACTGAATATTTAACAGTCGTTAAAAATGTAGTCGAACTCGAAATCTTTTTTAATTTTTTGACTTTGTGTTCCGTTGTATATTACCTTAGCATCTTGACTTTTAAAGTCAAGAAAAATCATGCTTGGGTACTAATCAATTAATGTTTCCCTCTAGTCTGTTTGACAAACCCAACAAGTTTGGATACGGGTACTAAAAATATTCTACAAACGGTGTACAGCTAAAATCTCCAACAAATTATACCGTGTTCAGTAAGTGCACGTTAAATATGTTTAAAATTCCATACTCCACGTACGATGCCACCATTAAATATTGCGTTGTGTGTCTACGCAGATTTCGGCCCATCACTTGCTTGTAGTTCTAAGTTATGCCGGCCGTCACAAATAACACTCGTGTAGCTCTAGCACGACGATAACTCAATCTAACCCATGATCCAGAAAGCTCAATTCTTCGTGGAGAGCATTGGCTCTAAATTTCTGTCCAGCATTTAATCTACACTCCGTGCCAACTTAACTTGGGTAAAAACAAATAGTAAACGGGCAGGGCAAAAAGCGCGATTGGTCCATTAGTTGGAAACTCTTGTAAAGTAATATTTTCATACAAAATAATCTTAATGCAATTTAACCAAAATACACTTTTTATTCTGATAAAATTGCCAAATTTTCTCAAATAATGAAATTTATGTTTTAAACATGTTTTCTGGATGGATTCACAAATAATTTATCGAACGCTTTACATCCTCGGAAGGATCCTCTCCATAGCATATTTCTATTTACCCAACTTAGGTTGGCAAGGTATTGTAACTCATGATCCCGAAATCTGAATTCTTCGTAGAAAGTATTGGCCTTCAATTTCTCTCCTGCATTTCGTCTAGTGTAGTTTTTTATATATATATCACACTCCCTCACAAGTTTCTTAAAAAATGCAAAACTTGGATTCGCCTATACTTTTTTCTTCGATTTTTCTTCGATTGCCCCAACATGCGTTTCCCTTTTCGAGACCCATCTAATGATGCATTGAAAACCTAATGATGCAACCATACAAAGCTCATAGCAGCTGTGTTTTTTGCGATCGAATGCATCATTTCCATATCTAAGAACCCGAAGGGTATATATTTCTACAAAAAATACCGATTTTTGCAGTAATAGATGCATATACGAAATTCGTAGCTGGTCTCATAGGAACTTTTTTGAAAAGGTTGAACACATTAAAAAAAAATGGCTAGAAATGATTGAAACTACGCATAGAAACATTGAGATTGTTTTCAGTTTATGTCTCGGGTGAAAAGTTGAAAATATATATGTAGCCCGTTGGCTATTTATAGATAACTTTTTTCGATGAAGTTTCATACGAAATTATGAGTTATTGTTCAATGTTTTTTTTAAACAAATTCAGTAGAGTCCCGCTTATCAGAAAGGTGCGGGACCAAGAGTGAGCAGCAAAAAAAAAAAAAAACTGAATATTTTGAGAAATAAATCCAACTTTGTAAGCACGTAATTATTTTTTTTTGTATTTATTTATGCGTATACACTTCATATTTTACCCCAAAAAAAATTCTCGAGTCATTTGGTTAAACCGCTTTTCGGATAACTGGGATTCGAATAGAAGAGACTGTACTGTATATGATAAATTTACATCAATAAGGAGTTCTATACCTTCAAAGAATCTTTACGAATGTAGCTACTTCACACACACATTTTTTCGGAGACCTATTCCGTATAGTCAAGAAGTGTTCTGTGATTTTGAAGTCCATTGTTTAGTTGCTTAAAATTCTTTATTTACATACCTTTTCAAATACCTTGAAATATTTTGGAATAAATCCTTAACACTCTGGAAATTCGCTTATCAAAGTTCTTAGAAAAACCCAGCGATGACTTTACAAGTGAAGTTCAAATAAGTTGCAAACCTGAAGTTATTTGAATAAGAAAATTAGGATATAAAAATGTTTTAAATTTCTGAACCGTAGTTTTTGTTATCGAAAAAAAAATGCAGCTGAAGTGGAATTCAATCTCTTTTACTCGCTATTTTAAATTCTCTAAAATATTCTTTTTGATTATTTGAATAAGAATATTTGTATCTGATGAGAAAAAACTCTTTAAATTTTTGTTAATATTATTTTGATGTATTAAGTACATCACGAAATCTCTTTCTACCTACAATTAGTTATAATGTGCGTTGCATTGAATATAACGATAAACACTACTTTCATTGTAAAATTACTGAAATAAATATCTAATTTTTTTAGCCCTAGAACTACAAAACGGGTTAGCTATTTACCCCAGCTAGATTTATATTTCTAAGTTTAAGCAGAGTGAGGAAGTACTATAGAGTACTATTCAAAGCAAAACTTTATTAAAAGTGAATTTGCTGTTCAAAATTTCGTTCAGATTATTAAAATCCTCTACTTTAAGTGTCAAATTGCAGCTTTTTTTTAACGATTTTGCATGCAAAATATCCGGTTGAAATCCCGGTTGTTGTTTAAGGTTAAAATTTAAAGTTGTTTTCATTGTACTAACTTAATGAGGTTGAAGTATTATTGCAATCAAATAAATACTACACAAGGGAGCAATTTCACGAAATATATGTCTTGTTAATATGAATCCTTATCTAAATGTACGAATCCATTTTGGTTATTGCAGGTATACCCCCATAAACTTGTCGAGATTCATATTATAGTTTGTGAATAAAGAAAACCCTAGAGTATGGATGTTGAAATAAGGCTTCTCATTCTTGCTTATTTCTTATACTTATGTAAGTTTAGTTTCCCGGACGGAAAAATGCACTTTGTTTATGCTACAAGGTTGAGTCAGGTGTCGCCCTCGTCACTTGACGAGATTTAAAATTAAGAAACCCGTTATCAAAACAATCCTCACTCGGTTATAATGTTAACTCATTTCATCTCAAATTAAACTAATACTTTTGTTGCTGAGAATCTTAATCAAATCATTAACATGATCTAATTTGCAACGTTAATTCTTTTGAATTTCCATCTAATTTAGATTAATTTTTTTCATTCTTTTGTTCTTTTCACAGCCCAAACTACTGGAACAAACTACAAACTCTGCAAAACAATATATCACAGTACGTGGAAAAATTAAACTTTTTTGATTAAATTTTCCAACCTAAAGTAGAAAAAATTCTATGAAAAACAAAGAGATAATTCGTAAAAATTTTATTAAAAAAAACTTTTAATTTTGCTATCACTAAAATTTAATGATTCAATCACTTCAATATAACTTCTGACTTATGAAACTAATTACATTTTTTCGACTTATCTTAATTAAATATCATTTTGTAATTAAGAATTTTAATGGGGGGACAATAGTTTTAATGTAAACATACGTTAAAAAGCTATGCCTTATAATTAAGTCTTAGAAGTTTAATTGAATACTTAACTTTGTTATTCCAGTCATTAAGATTGAATTTTTATTGTGTATGTAATTAAAATAAAAAAAACAAATTTGTTGTTGATAGATTGGAGTTGTTTTAAGACACCTTTGTTGAAATACCATTGCCATTAGTTTTGTTATTAACTTTTACATTAATTAAACCATAAGAAACTTATTGAAAATTGTTAGTTTAATTTTAATGAAAAATAGCAAACGAATGTCCGTTCTGTTTGTGAAAGTGATTTTAATCGAATCAAATGAATCCACACATCCCCTTTTAAAGATTTAAAAATTCTATTCATAGTTTAAAATTTTAAATATATCCAGTACATGGAAAGTTTATCTAAATACGTTGTATTTCGACATTAACCATGATGAAAGCAAGATTTCAAATGAATAAGTTTATCTTTCTAAGAAAATAAACAAAATACTTCAAAGTAAATACTGAACCTCATTTAGAAAATTAGATTTTCTCCCAATATTCAAAAGGTAAGACACTGCCTCTTTTCCAGTAAGGTACCGAATGGCATGAGCAAATTAGTTTCATTGAGATGTTTCAATTCTGTCTACTGCGTTTGATTATACAAATATTCAACTACAAGTTTCTATTCTAACTTTGCCTGAGTGACGGAGTAGTTTGAAACAATTTTCTAACTATCATTAACAATCATATTGCATTTATAACTATCCTATTGATGTTTGAGTTTTAAGTTTAATAAAATGAAAACTGAATTAAATATTGTATGAATAATTTCAAAATAGCTCATTTAAATTTATTTTTTGAATCGTACGAAGTTCATAAAACATGTAAAAAAGTTTGATTTTTATTTATGCAGCTAATTTTTTAAATGTAAATTTTTTATCTGGATCCTTCAGTTATTAAGCAACATAAATTTAGAATATATATTTCAAAGTATTTTATTTTCCTACATTCCTTAGCCTAAATTCTTTAAAATTTTCAAAAACATGTTTCAAGTCAATAAATAGGATTCTAACTCTAACACCATAGAAGTTTTTAGCTTTGATACTTTTTTTTCTTAAGAGTTTTTTTGTGCTTAGATGTCTGAAAAAATAAATGTGAGAAAACAAGGTTGGACCTTTTTTTTATAAAAAAAAATCTCTAAGAGGGGGAAAAAATCGGTGCTTTCGCGTGATCTATTACGTCCATTAAATTGGTGTAGTTATAAACTAAAGTGTTAAGAAAATGGTTAAGTTAAATTCTATAAAAAAATTTACTGAAACTTTGTCTTTTTTCTGCTTTGTTCTTTTAAGGATTTTTTCTTAATTTGCGAGTCAAGTGCAATAAAATGTGGCGTAAGTTAAGTTCTTCATTAAGTTGTTTTGTTAAATTCTTGTTTTTTTACAAAATCAAACACATTAAAAAAAAGCCTACAAACTTTAAGAAAATTCTTAGAATCAAAATTAGTTTAATGTATTAGTAGAAGCAAGAAAAAATTCAAAATGCTGAATAGAAGAATGGTTTTATTTGCTTCAACTTAAAACAAATCAAACATATTATTTATCTAATTTGTGCACAAAAGCCTTTTTTTTAAATTACAGCAAAACATTTGACTTCTTTTGATTAACTTTTTCAAGGAAATTAAAGTTTAAAGTGCTAAAGCTATGTGTGTGTTCTATTAGTGTTCTATGTTGTATGTGTGTGATTGGGTTGCATTAACGAAATATTAATTAAATAACAAATTACTTGATTTTTAATAAATAAATGATCATGCATTTACTATGTAGCAAACTGTTTTCAACTTACAAAACAACATTAACAAAGCAACATGTTTACTTTGAAAAAAAACATTGAACCAAGTTATAAATTGTACTTTTAATATTATATTTACACCTAAGAATCTTACAATAAAAAAAAAATTTAAAGAAAAATGACATCTTTTGAAACATAAAATTACGAATTTTTTCAAAAATACAAGTATTTGTTTGGTGCACTTTGTAGAAAAAATTATCAATAAATGTACATAAAACTTTTTCAAATGCAAGTAAACAGTTTGTAAGGGTCACGCTCAGATAAATAAATAATTGATAATTAATTAAGCACGTGCAGGCGATTGTGTATAAGTTTGTGTGCGATGGTGGCAGTCTGGTTGTAGTAGAAAATGGAAAATGCTTAGTTTGATGGAATTTGTGCCTTTTAAAGGTAAAGTTTGTTGTTCGAAATAAAGTAGTTAAGAAAAGAAATTTGTTGTTTGAAAGTTTGTTGAACCCAGTCATTCGGTCACTACATAATGTGCGGGGAAACCCCAATGGATTTCGATTTATTTTGGAGAACCGTGATGATTGAGAATATATCCAACGGCTTGATTGTGAGTTAATCATTTTGGAATTTATATTTGAACAGTATTTATAGAAGTTAGTTGGTTATGAAAGTTTGGTTAACAAGGTTATTTTGAATAATTTGGAAGTTGTTTTAAGTTTTTGAGTTTACAAGAAGTTATTTTGAAGAATTTCGGAGCAGAAATGTCGTTTTTAGCAAAAGCAAAGAAGGTTGATTTGAAGTGTTTGGCGGAAGATTTAGGCGAAACGGTGACGAAGGATATGAAAGTGGTTGAATTAAGAAATATTATTTTGAAGAGTGCCGAGTATGAGGAAGGATTTGTGAAGGACGTATTAGAAAGAATAGTTTGTGAAAGAGAGGAGGAAATGCTTCGACAAGAAGAGATTAAGCGCCAAGAGGAAATTAAGCGCCAAGAAGAGATTAAGCGCCAAGAGGAAATTAAGCGCCAAGAAGAGATTAAGCGCCAAGAGGAAATTAAGCGCCAAGAAGAGATTAAGCGCCAAGAAGAAATTAAGCGCCAAGAAAACGAGTTTTTATTGGAAAAATTGAGTAAAGAAGCGGAACTGAAGTGCCAAGAGAATGAGTTTGAATTAGAAAAGTTGAAGATTGACGCATCGATGGCCAGAAGTGGTGTTGGAAGAGAAATGAGCACTCAGAATGGAAGAATGCAAGAACAAGCTCAAGTTGGATTGCAAAAATTAATGAGTAAATTTGATCCTAAAGAAGGTGATATTTGCTTTTTCCTTATATTGTTTGAAAGACAAGCAAGAAGAGTGCAGATTAAGGAACAGGATTGGGTGACAAATCTTGTTGGATTATTACCGTTAGAAATGGCGAATTTGATTGCCAGGGAGCCAGAGGAAAAAGCCAATGATTATGATCATGTGAAGAATATGTTGTTAAAGAGATTTAAATTGAGCCCGGAAGTATTTAAAATAAAGTTTAAAAGACACTGTAAGTCATCGGAAAACACTTGGCGAGATTTTGGATTTGAGTTGGCGAATTATTTTAATGAGTGGATTATGGGACTAAAAGTCAATGATTTTGAAAGTCTAAAACAACTTGTCATTACAGAGCAAATGAAGGAACAAGTATCAAGCGATATACAGCAACACTTTATTGATGAATGGGGTAAAGTTATTACAGTTGATGCTCTTTCTGAGAAATTAGATGAATATGAAAATGTGAGACAATATAACCAGTGCAATAAAGCTCCTTCATTTCAACCATACAGGAATGACTATCAGGGAAAACCTAACACGTCCAATAACAGAAATAATTCATCTTATGAAGGTAATAGATATGAGCATAACAACCGTGGAGGATTTGTTAAGAGAAATTCCTTCCAAAAGCAAGTGACATGTTTCAATTGTGGAAGATCGGGGCACTTAGCAAGGTTTTGCAGAGATAAGAATAAAGAAGGAAGAGAAAATCCTGAAGCTAAAGTTTCTGAAGTAAAGGTTGCAGAAGTCAATGTCTCTGGAGTCAAAGTAGTTGAAGTAAGGGAAATCGAAGGCAAAGTGGTCATTGCTAAATGCAACAGTGAAGTTGTACTGGAGAATAAGAAAGGTAATGCAGTTCAACCGAAAATGTCTGATCTGAAAATAGTTAAAATTTCATATGGTGGAGCAGAATATGAGGCAGTTGTGGATTCTGGTGCACAGATTAGTGTGTTTAAAAGCAGTGTAGTAGGGAAAGAAGTTGACTTCAAAGGACATATAATGTTAAAGCCTGCGTTTGGTGATTGTTTGAAAGCCGAACTAAAAGAAGTTGAAATTGGCTTAGTGACAAGTTCGTATATTACACCGGTAATTAAAACTGTTGTGGCAACTGTGGACGGGTTGAATGCTGACATATTGTTGGACATGGAAACTTATGAGGCCTTATTGGGAGAGAATCTATAGTCCTAGCTTCACAGCTACTATGAAATTAAGATCGGATACTCAAAAGGAAGAGTTGAATGATAATGTGAATACTGAAACAGAAGAATATAAGCCAGCAATAAGAGAAAATGATGCTAAGGATGACGGGAGCAAACCAGAGAGTTTCAAGAAACAACAACAAACGTGCACTACTCTTCAGGAGGCATGGAAATTGGCCAAGCAAAATAAAGGAGGGTATATTGTAGAAGAAAATATCCTTTACCATGAAGAGAATATGTATGGAAGTAGAATAAGGCAGTTAGTGATTCCTGAAAGCAGAAGAAACAAAATATTGGAGATAGCTCATGAGTCAGTATTCGAAGCACATCTAGGAGCCCATAAAACGATTCAAAGAATCAAGTTTACGTTTTATTGGCCTGGAATGATCAAGGAGATTAAAGCCTATTGTAGTTCTTGCCATGGTTGTCAGTGCAGAAAAGTAATTCGTTCTGTTGACAAGATCCCGATAACACCTGTGTCTCGCCCTGAACTACCATTTCAAGTGGTGAACGTAGATCTAATTGGCCCCATAGATCTGGTATCGTCACAAGGACATAAGTACATTCTGTGTTTGATGGATCAACATTCAAGATGGCCAGAAGCTGTCCCATTGAAATCTCTAACGGCTAAGAGTACATGTGAAGCATTGCTTGAAATATTCAGTAGGACAGGAGTACCAGAAGTAATCGTGATGGACAATGCAACAAATTTTACAGCTAGTTTGACGCAAGAATTTCTGAAGATTTTAGGAGCTTGTCCACGATTTACAACACCGTATCATCCAGAAGGAAATGGTTTAATTGAGAGATGGAACCAAATTTTGAAGAACATGTTGCACCATATTATTAGAGAAGAGGGTAGAGGTTGGTACAGGCACATTCCTTTTTTATTGTGGGCTTATAGAGAAGTTCCAAATGCAACTACAGGCGTACAACTTTTTCTGCTGATGTATGGAAGAGAACCAAAGGGTCCATTGTCTATACTGAAATCAGTTTGGACGGGAGAAGTATTATTACCTCTGAATATGAAAGGTTCAGTAGAAAATTATTTGCAAGAACTAAGAGAGAAGTTAGAAGTAGCAACACGAAATGCCAAATTAACAAGTGAAGTGCAGCAAAGTAATTACGCCAAATACTATAATAGTAGAAGGAAACATCGAGAATTTGCACCAGGAGATCAAGTGCTTGTGTTAGTACCCGACTCAACTAATAAATTGTATGCCAGGTGGATAGGTCCAGTTAAAGTGGTAAGAAAGGCGAAACCAAATTCGTATTATCTGCAGATGCCTGAAGGTAATTTAAGGTTACTCCATGTAAACAAGATGAGAGAGTACAGAGCCAGAGTTCAGACTGTTGGAGTTGTTTATGAATGTAATGGCACAAAGTAGTTAAGTGTGTGTCGATAGTAATTGTAATGTAAAGTGTGACCCTTTATATATTTTAACATATTAAATCTTCGGATATAATATGATTTTAGGGGGGAGGTGTAAGGGTCACGCTCAGATAAATAAATAATTGATAATTAATTAAGCACGTGCAGGCGATTGTGTATAAGTTTGTGTGCGATGGTGGCAGTCTGGTTGTAGTAGAAAATGGAAAATGCTTAGTTTGATGGAATTTGTGCCTTTTAAAGGTAAAGTTTGTTGTTCGAAATAAAGTAGTTAAGAAAAGAAATTTGTTGTTTGAAAGTTTGTTGAACCCAGTCATTCGGTCACTACATAATTAATCATATATTTTTTCCCTAAAATATTTTCTTATTTTATTTAAAAAAACATTATATTTTACATTTATAAAATTTCTGATGTTCAACGCAGAAAAGTGTAAAATAATAAAATATTACTTTCAGTTTGTTTAACTAAATGAGGTAACTTAAATAGATCCAAAATGTTTTTATAACACACAAAATAAATTATTAAGAAATATTTAATTTATTTGGAGAAAAGTGTACCTATGTGTTAAAATTACAGTTTTGTGAAAAACGCAAAAAACAAATACAGTTGCACACCGTTAACACGAACTCGAAAGGACCGCCAAAACATTTCGTATTAACAGAATTTCATATTAACAGTCAGGATTTTTTTTTGACACAGAGCTGTGAATATTTTTCAAAAATCAACACACAAAAAATCGTATTTTATAATGTAACACACAAATAATACAAGCATAAAATTAGTAATTCAAAGGGTCGTGACGCATGTGTTTATTTTTACATTTTTAATTTTTTATATGAAATAATTAACCATCAATCCATACGAAATTGGTGTCATTCGGTAGACCGGACTTCCATTTATCAGAAAATACTGGTTTAAAAAGAAAATTGTTGGTCATTTTTAACTAAGATCTGCTTTTAATATACTATCAACTAACTGATAGTACACACTTAAAACAAGAGTGAGATCCACTCCTATTGGAGAAGTGCATTTTCGACACTAGAAAAGAGTGAAAATTAACTCAGACTGAGTTACAATTAACTCAGACGGAGTTAAAATCACTCGTTTGGAGTGATCCCGTCGAATGTTTAACTAAAAAAAGGAGTGAAATCCACTCCTTTAAGGGAAGTGCATTTTTGGCACTGGAATGAGTGAAAATTAACTCAGACTGGAGTCAAAATCACTCGTTTGTTTTAAGAGTACAATTAATATTTCTGCACTACACCGAGTGGTATATTTCATACTAAAGAGCTCTTAATCCCAGTTAACCACTTTTCTGTCCACTCAAACAAATCGTCACTGTGCGTGGACATTTTCGCCCTTTCTTTGTAATTGCACTTTTGATGAATGAAAAGATGCGACCTCCGGAATGTTTATCAAAAGGGGCACACAGGAATCATTGTACAAATATGAAGGAGTGGAACGCGTAGTTAATTTATAACTGTTGACAGCATTGTTGCGTTGACTTTGGAAGACATCTACACAACTCTTGCCAACCTAAGTTGGGTAAATAGGACGCTATAACGCTATGGAGAAGATCCTTCAGCGTACGTAAAGAGTTCCATAAATAATTTGTGAATCCATCCTTAAAACCTGTTTAAAACATTAATATCGTATAAGATCTAACATATTTGAATATTCTTTGATAAAGTTTGGCAATTTTATCGGAATAAAAAGTGAATTTTGGTTTAATTGTATTCAGATAATTTTTTATGTAAATATTACTTTACAAGTGTTTCCAATTAACGGACCAACCGCGCTTTCCCCCTGCCTTTTTACTATTTGTTTTAACCCAAACTAGTTGGCACGGAGTGTAGTTAATTTATAATTGTTGTCGGCATTATTGCTTTGACTTTGGAAGACATCTAAGCAGATTCAGTCGTCTTGTATCCTATAAAAAAACATCCATCCCATTGATGGCACTCTATCAATTCGGGCATGGAGGGGCCTTTTAAGTAAAACATAAAAACATTTAAAAAACAAATATTAATAAACCGAATTAAACGAATTATGTGATTTGTACGAGGGCCATTTTGTATTAAAACAGCTATAAGGAAACACCATTCTTTACAAATATCTATGAAACTCCGAAGAGAATAAAATACGTTACTCATCAACCCCCGTAGAGAATACTCTGGATACTTATGGGGAAAATGACATTAGACGGAATGAGAGGTTAATTGGGGTTGTCAGAGAGATGAATGATACAAAGGACGAAGCTGGATGGCTCCATCGATTGACTCTTGTGTTATGAATATCGTTTAAAGGGAACAGTAAACTCGTATTTGGTTTGTCTTTGAGTTTTTAATGGGTTTGTGTAGGGTAGACTGACCAGTGAATGAACAGGACCCAGTGAATAAACACTTGTTAAATACATTTAAAAAGTAAGGATTAAGAATCATTCCACTGGATGGATTGGCAGCTCTGACTTCCTTTCTTCTAGTAGGAAGCTATCTGACATCTGATTGGTTGTCCTGGTCATTAATTAAAATCTAACATGTTTATTGACTGGGCATTTTTGTGTTCATTCACTGGTTAAAGTACTGTTCATTCACTTGGCTTTTGTGCCACTTTTTATTTTGACCCCCCAAAAGACCCAAAGCAATGCCATTTTAAGTCGCCTCCTTTTTCTGTAGAGTTTTCATATAATGACAGAAGTGTTCACATTGTCTTAAACCCACAAGCCATATTTTCTTTAAATGTATGAATTTTCCTAAACATTCACTGGTTAGTCTACCCTATTTTAGGAAGAATGAGTTGCAATCAATTATAAGGAAGGCCATTAATAAACTTTGGGATTGGAAAATAAATTTGTTTTAAATCACTCCATTCTTTTTTGGTAAAATATTGTTCCAATATATAACAAAAAAAGCAACTTTTTTTACAATAAACAACAAAATTCTTCAATGCGAGTCTCAAATCCTGGAAAAACTTTATTTTTGTGTCAATACGTTTTAAAAAAAGTGTCAAAAAGCGTCGAATTGTAAGAACGAAGCTTTTAAATTTAAATGTGCTTTTAAGGTTCTTGACAATAACAGCCTTAAGTAATGGAAAGTGACAACCAAACTTGACTTTTTTTTTTTGCCATTGAGAAAACCATTGTTTTTATGTTTATCCTAGTTCGCAGCAAAATGATATTTGTTTAACTTTTATTTTAAAACAAAAATCATTTTCGTTAAAGACGGCAAATACTAAGTAAAGCAATTGAACTTTTTATTTTTTGTTTTAGTTTTTGACTAAAACAAAAGATCTAGCTGAAAAGTAAGGATTGTACTGTTGTTTTTCAGTTGCTGTGAAGGCTACTCAATTTACAAGCGTATGTGTTATGCATTAAAAGTGGAAAAATAAGTTGTCTTTGTTAAATGAACTAAAGTGACTCAAAGTATTTTATGCAGAAACAATTACGCAGTCCTTGCTATGAGTAAAAGCAAAATGAATTTTTAAAAATACAGTTACATTGAATAAACAATACTTTTTTTTGTACTTGAATAGATATACAATATAACCGAAGAAAAATCTTTCTAATGCTCATCATTTTAGAACTAAAACGTATTTTTACTTAGTTGATTTAATTTTTAATATTATACTTTGTACAGTTAAAATTATTCCAAAAAAATCGATATAAACACTTCTTTAGACTTATTTTTCAAAGTTCTCATTTGTTTGCAAAGAAAGTTATCATTTTTATCGAAATATTTTTTGTGGAAACTGGTAAAAGTAAATTACTGAAAAAGGTTAATTGAATGCCTTTCTAAAACATAATTCTCCCACTAGTTAAAATAATCTTCAGAAATGTAAGTGTACATAAACATATCACTTTTCCTATTATAATAATAAATAAATGCCCGATTTAAAGCCTGAATTCCAAATAAGTATTTTCTGAACGAAAATTGAATCTTTTTTTAATTAAAAATTTTTCCCTTGAGTTTCTTTATTACTTCAATGTTTCGATTGAGAAAAACAAAAAAAAGTAATTTCGTTTATTTAGAGAAATAATTATTTTTTTATTTACTAAAGGAAATTTAATACAGGAGAAATAAAGTCTAACCTAATAGAAAACATTTAATCTAACTTGTTTTATTTTTTATGTCTGATTTCAATGAGTACGGTAACCAACTCCTTTTTTCTTCGTTTTACCGACATGGTTTCTTTTTGTTCACTTATTAAGTTTTTAATTTCTTTCAATAAGATTCGGATACATCTCGATTCAAATGCCGTTTGTGAAAATTAAATATGCATTGGTAGAATTACTTAAGGAGACACAGTCCCTAAAAAATTGCGATTTTTTTTTATTTTCAAAAATTTAAGTGCAGAGTTTTCCAAATAAGTCAAGTTTTAAAAGTGTAAATATATTTTTTAAAAAGTTATTGTACTTTTTACATGGAAAGGTGGGATAAAAATGCAAACGAACGGAAACTTTAAATGTGATATTCTCGCTGTTCAATTTTCATTGATAACAAGGTTTTCAAAACGATAAGGCTTTTTTAATTAAGTTTAAGAAATTAATTATAAGTCTAAGAAATTTTTTATGCAGTCTGTCAACTATGTTTACAGTAAGAATTGGCATCAAAATTGTTTTCAAAAGTAGTACTTTTTTAATAAAAGAATACTAAAGATATATAAATCCAATTTGGATGCCAATTCTTATGGGAAGCAGTTTAAAGTACATGAGGAAAAAAACTGGGTTAGAATATTTGAATTTAAAAAAGCATTAGCATTTAAAACATTTTTTTAAAAATTAAATTTTTAAAATAACTTTAAAATTTTACAAAATTTTAAATTTTTTATAGCCATATGTTGTTTTTAAAATTAGGTGGAACTAATAAAACAACAATTTTATATTGAATATGTCAAAATTAATAAAAAAATATGAAAGTAGTACAAGTAGCATCAATTAGTAAAATAAATATATTTAATTAGAAGTGTAAAAATTCGCCACTGCAGCAGCGTTTACCATTGGCACGCTTGGTTTAAAACCGCAGATAAAACCTTAATCACGGTTTTCGTTTCGGTTACATGTGAAACATCCACTTGACTTATCATTGCTACGGAGATCATCCAAGTTCGGGGAACGTTATTGAAACCGTTTCATATAAAACTGGCCTAAGATAAGACTTTTTTATATAAAAAAAACTTTATTACGATGATCAAATCAATGCCAAAGAGCATTAATTGCATAACATGGTTAAATAATCAGAAATTAATGATTGAGAAAGAACGATATCACAAAATAGATTACCTTTCTTAACGTTTAAGTTGTTTTGAATGGTAAAAGAATATTTTTCTTATGGATTTTTTCTAAATTTATATTACTAATAAGTAACACAGTTGTTTTTGCCATTATTGATTTGTGCCCTTGTAATTTTTCCTCTTATCTTATTCACTCAACAACCCGTAAATAACACTAGTTTCTTTCGGTCAATTAGGTAAAATGTTTGGGAAAACAATGATTTATCGGGAAAAGATATTTCTTTCATGAAGTTTTTTAAAATAAATTCTTGGTTCTGATGTGTTAATACCAATAATAAACCAATTTCTGACCAAACGTATACTCTCTTTACTTGCTTATACTGGTTTATATTGAACAACCGATAAATGTCGTCATAAAAACGTCATACGTCCAATACAAAATTTTAATAAAATCTTGGTTCAGATGTTCATAATAATAAACCAATTTCTGACCAAATAAATACTTTACTTGTTTATGCTGGTTTATGTAGAACAATAGATAAATTTAGTCATGAAAGCGTCATATTTTCAATACAAAATTTTAATAAAATCTTGGCTCAGATGTTTGTAATAATAAACCAATTTCTGACCACATATATTTTATAGTTCTTGATAAAAATGCTTATAACTATTGAAAAAACCTTATGTTTCAAAAAATGCCAAAGGAATTTGAGGTATAGGTGAGAATTGATCGACAGAGTTTTTGAAAAATGCTTATAAAAAGAAAACTACAAAACAGAAATCGTTAATCTTGGTCTTAAATAAAATCTAATAGATATGCAGATTAATAATGAAACAAAAAATCGACATTTTTGACTCAAACACGCATCCGTCTTCCCTTTAAGTATAAAAAAAGCAAATACGCAGTAAGAATGGTTCGAAGCACAATTTGTAAAAGAATTATTATAAAAAAACTGTATTATCTCAAATAGTGAAATACGCAAAGTTCCGTGATTGAGTGCGATGGATAATAGTATCAGAATGTTGATTCTTGGATAAGCTTATGTTCACTCTTAATTAACTATTTGCGTTAAACACTGGAAAATCAAATAGGATTTGTGTACTTAAGTATTTAATGGATGAATATTTACTTTAAGATTATATTTTTTATGATTCTTACCTTTTTTTAATTAAAAGTAAAATATGAGGTATTGTTTTTTTTGCTAAATATTTTATTTGTTCAATTATTTTATTTATTATATTCTAATGCTTTATTTGCTTCTATTGCATTTGAAACATTGTACCTTAGTACATTCACACCGATGTGACCCACCAGTGGGTCACGCTTAACTATCCGGTGAGGCGGTGTGCATCAGAGGTGAGTCACTTGCAAACATGAACGATAACATTTCCAAGAATTCCGATCGATATTATTGAGGATTGAAACATAATAAGATGATTTAGTGTAAAAAATGAATCTGTAAAAGAAAGGTTTGTAAATATCAAATTGGTGGATATTATTCAGTTGAATGGTAAATTATGCGTGTTTTGTTCATTTCAGAAATTATTGAATTTAGAAGTTATTTAAAATGTTTAAGGGCAAAAGTGCTACAAGTGTTTTTGTTTAACCCTTTCGCTACGAAGTATTTTTGCTTCCTTGTAATATTTGATAGGAATAACATTATCGAATCCTTAGTTGCTCGGGCGTTTTGGGGCGCTTCAGTAAAGAACGGGTTAAATTCATTTATAAAAATTTTAAGTATAAAATTTGTGGCACTCTTTCTTTTCTCGGGTGAAAATATCACCGAATGGAATCTTAGGGAACAAAATAAATTATCTGAAGACAAAACACAGGATATATGAACATTTTAAGGCATGCTTATACCTTAGCAGAAGGAAAATTGATCAAAATATATGTCCTGATGTTTTTGCATTAAAATATTATCCGATTCTTTATCTTTCAAATAGTACAAGTAGATTTCATGTACTGTAAATGGTTTTTAATTTACAGGCAATCTTTTAAAGGGAATTCTATGGTAATCAGTCTTACAATGAAAACCTTTAAAGCATTTTCTGAAGAACGAGTTTTTTCAGAACATGATTGAACTGCGAGCAAGATATTTCCAATTAATATGCTTCGATTTAAGAAATTGGAAGTGTATTTTAAAGAGTATGAATCAGTGACCTTACTTTTTATAGCAATTGTAACTAATATTGATTTTTTACAGACTTTCAAAAAATTAAATTATTAAAAAAATCGTATATTTTAAAGTTAGCCATTTCAAACTATCATAAATAAGTAACAATTTTGCTTAGAGCTTAGATAAAGTATGATCACATGCCTGGATATTTACTGTTTTCTTTTCTGTACAAAATATGTAGAGCAACTAATTTGAATAGTCATTAAGTTGCTCGCAGTTTGGCACAATTAAATTAATTAATTGCTAATTAATTAATATATTTTTCTTGCCATAAAGTATATTTATCGTAGTTTTTATGTGCTTGATCTTCTCACAAAGTTTTAAAATTCGATCTCAAAAATTAGAGAAAAAGTTGTCCAAGGTATATGCATACCTTAAGAAAATCAATTTCCACAGAAAAATATTACCAATGAAAATAGCAAGAAAGAAGCAGTCAATGTATAAATTTTAAAATTATAGCGTGATTTAGTCGCTAAAGATTTTTTTTGGAGCAAGCCAAGTCTCCAATCTCGTCTTGAAGGGGCAGTCAATCATAAATTCAAACCGCCGAAACCTTTTAAGGGGGGATCATAGTTAACAAAAACCAAAAAATCGAATTTTTGAAACCAGTATTTTCTGATAGATGGAAGCCCAATCTATCGAATAAGACCAATTTTGTATCGATCGGTTAGTTATTTCTTACAAAAAATTAAAATTATAAAAATAAACAAATGTGCCACGCCTCCTTATAATTACCAATTGTATGCTTGTATTATTTATGTATTACATTATAAAATCTGAATTTTTTGCATTAATATTTGAAAACTATTCACTGGCTCAATGCAAAAAAAATTCCTGACGATTTACTTGAAATTCGGTTAACAAGAAATGTTTCGGTGGTTATTTCGAGTTCGTGTTAACGGGATCGACTGCATTTGTTTTTCGCGTTTTTCTCAAAACTATAATTTTCAACACTTAGGTACACTTTTCTCCAAATCTATTGAATATTTTTTAATAATTTTTTTGTGTGTTATAAAACCAGTTTAGATCTATTTAAGTCACCTAATTTAGCCTTACAAATTAAAAAAAATATTTCATTATTTTACACTTTTCATCGTTGAAAATCAGAATTTTTATGAATGTAGAATATAATGTTTTTAAAATAGAATTTAACAATTATTTCAGGCAAAAAAATAGGTGACTTGATTAGATCTAAAATGGTTTTATAATACACAAAAGAAATTATTAAGAAATATTTAATAGATTTGGAGAAAAGTGTACCGAAAAAATACTTGTATTTTTGAAAATTCGTAATTGTATGTTTCAAAAGATGTCTTTTTTCAAAAATAATAATTTTTAAAAATAAGATTCTTTGGTGTAAATATAATAATAAAAGTACAATTTATAATTTGGTACAGTTTTTTTTATTGTAACATAATTTTTAAATGATTTAGAGCCTTTCGAAATCAATACTAAGAATTGGTCATTTTTGCTGTCGCTAACTATGATCCCCCCTTAAGGGGGTCTGGCACCTCCATAGAAGCCCATGTTAAATTGTCCAACTTTGGGGGCATCTCAAATATTAACTAATTAATATATCCATTTCAAATTTTCACAGTTTCATCTATAGACATTTTTAAGTATTTTAACACAAGATTATTTTGAAAAACTAAAAACTAGATTAAATATGAATTTTTTTTAAATATCGTTGAAGAATGTCAATATTTTTAACCTAAAAGATTTTTTTTTTAAAAAAAGTAAAAACTTTACAGACTATTCCCTGCGTTAAAATGTTTAAATATACTTGTGAATTACACATAAAAAATTTCAAGTATTTAAATGAATAACATTTTTAGTTATGTGCCCCCAAACATTCACATGATTCAAAAATTTTAAAACCGAGAAAAACCAATTTAAAGTTTTTATTGTTAACTCATTTCCTTACGAAGGATTTTTGCTTCCTCGTAATATTTGATTGGAATAACATTATCGGATCCTTAGTCGTTCGGCCGATCTGGGCAGTTTCACTAAAGAAAGGGTAAAATAAAATTGCCTTTAATGTCAAAAATATTTTTCCAATCGTCTTAAAACTTTGTGACATTATTAATAAAGGTTGATATAGTACTTTAAGCCACTAATTTTTTTTTAATTTTTTCAATGATTTTGGGGTGCCAGACCCCCTTAAGTTGACAACTATCTACTCTTTTTTTAACTGCAAAAGTAAATAAAGTTATTTACAAGGGCGAAAAAATTCTACCCATTCCTTTCTGAAACGAGTTTATAATGGTTCTTTTTCATTCATTATAATCTCTGTTTTGATAAATATTTTGAGTCAATAACTTCAACTGGGCACTCAAACAACTGAGATGTCTTAACTTTTAACATTTTTGACGAAAATTTTTACTTGAAGAAATATTCACAAACATTTTAAAATACATTTTTCATTATCTACAAAGTTCAATACATTTTCGCGTTATCATTATTTATATAAAAAAAACCCGCTCCTAATTATCCCTCCACAAAAAATATTTCAAATATTATATAATAATTAAAAAAAATATTGGAATATGAAATTTTGAAAGTAGAATGGATATGCCATATCGTTATTAACTTTCACTGCTAAATATGAACCATAAAATATTTTATGTATTTGTGTAGTTTATCCTACCTAGATTCATTATTATTGTCGCACTTGTTGTAATCAATAGCAATCTGTGTGAAATGCTGCTAAAAAAGATATACAACAAATGGCTTAATGTTTAATCAACAATACCTTTAAAACCCTTAACTGCAATCATTATTTTATTGCAACTTTTATTTTAGATAATATAATTACATAAGCTCCAAACATCTATTCAAACAAACTGTAAATTAAATTATGTTTTTGTATAAATTTAAGGGGATCCTTATTTTTGCAAAAAAAAACATACTTGAAACCATTCAATTGGAAGAACTAAAACAAAAAAAAAACAATTTTTTATTTAATTAAAACCTCCAGAAACCAAGTTCAGTTTATGAGATTAATTTTATCTTGAAACATTAAAGTATAAATATCTAAAACATACTTTCATCAACCTATTTAACCCTGGCTAAAATCCTTTAGTATGACATTTATGTCCATTTTTATTTATTATAGTTAACGGAATTAAATGTATAAGATTTTTTATTATTTAAGCCATTAAAACCACTTCGCTGTTTTAAGTGCTTTTATGATTATAAAAAGGACTTTTTTTTAATTAATTAATGAAATCATGTCAAATAACTTCAAATTTGGTTAATAAAAGCTTACAAAAATGAAAGATAAATTTTTGTTAGTGGTATATTAATGGTATTCAAGTCTTTAATTTATTAAGGACAAGTAGTAGTAATATCACTTCATCTGATTTCCACTATAAACAGAGTAAAAAAACCGGTATTTTTACTTACGTTCCATAATGTCATATTGAAGTTATAGTTTAAGGGGTCTAAGGAGTCTTAAAAATGTGCAAAGAAGGAACTACAAAGTATGGTTTGATCTGTCATGTAATTTTGTAACTACTCAATATACAAGTGTATAATTTTTTTATATGTAATTCTACAAGATTTATTTATTATAAAACAAATTTTAAAATTTATGAAACTTTAGCCAAGACTAAAATAAATGATATTAAAGATAAAGCTATTTTAACACATTGCGATTAGGCTTGCGCGGCAAATTTTGAGGTCAAAATTGAAAAAATGACCAAGGAAATTACTTTATATTGTACAAATATGTACAAACTAGGACTTATACCTAAATTCTCAGCTCAATTTTAATTAGAAATTATTTTAAGAACTTTTTTCTAAAAAAATTAATAAAAATTTTAAATTTGATTTTAAATTTATTTTTAAATAATTTCTAATTAAAATTGAGCTGAGAATTTAGGTATAAGTCCAAGTTTGTACATATTTGTACAATATAAAGTCATTTTCTTGGTCATTTTTTCAATTTTGACCTCAAAATTTGCCGCGCAGGCCTAATCACAATGTGTTAAAATAGCTTTATGTTTAATATCATTTATTTTAGTTTTGGCTAAAGTTTCATAAATTTTAAAATTTGTTTTATAATAAATAAATCTTGTAGAATTACATATAAAAAAATTATACTTGTATATTGAGTAGTTAAAAAATTACATGACAGATCAGACTATACTTTGTAGTTCCTTCTTTGCACATTTTTAAGACTCCTTAGACCCCTTAATGTAAGGGTGTAGGCTTATAGTAAAGCATATAAAATGTAAAAGTAAAGTGTTAAACGCTTAAATGATATTTTTTTTAAAGAAAATAAAGCCTATTTTATAACAAACCTGAGGATCGTCTTAACCAAAACACTGATATGTTTCGGGTAAGAATTATTTTTAATTGTTACTTATTATTTGCAGAAAACTTATTCTGTTCAATTGACCGAAAGAAACTACTCTTAAAATTAGCCACAAGTGAAACACCAGGAAAAAAAGTATAAATTATTTCTAGTTAAGTGTAACAGATAAAGAAAAAAATTGCAAACACCCATTAGTAGTCCTGCACCTCAAACTATGCTTTTACTATTACAAATATTTATAAATCAATCAATAAAAGAATTTCTCAACCATTCTAGACAACTTTCAAGTAAATCGTGCGTTTAGCAAAAATCATCCCTTTTCATGTAGCCTTTAATCATAAATTTCTGATTTATTTATACATTATGCAATTAACGCTTTTTTTGCATCATAATAAATATTCTTCTTAGCAGAAAAATGTCCTATGTCTTATCTTACAACTCCTAATATTCGACATTTTTCTAATGGAGTATACCAAAAGTCTTATTTTTCTTTCCGAAGCGCTCCCGATGGTGTAGGAAAATGTTTCTTTTTCGCCAAGTAATTTCAGTCCTGTCGCTTATTTCAAATAGAATAAGGTACTAAAGCCGATAAACAGATTTTCTAGAAGATTTCGCCAGGTGTTTGCGAGCTAGATTTTTTTTCGTTTTCGTTAGCGCACCTCTAGTTGAAAGGTGCTATTTGATCACCACATATTTTCATAAAGTTAGTGTCATTAGTGATTAGCATTGTTTACCATGAAGTAGCTGAAGTTTCGAAAGGTGAATGCCGGTAATCTATTTATATGAGTTAATATAAACTGCTAATTCGATAAGTAGTTTTATGTAATAAGGTGATTTTCGTAAAATATTAACATCGATTTTTATCACGTTCCGCAGAGCCTTACTTCAGTAAGTATACAGATTGGTATTCATTAAGGCTTCACAGTTCAACTTTAAAAATTCCGTGTCACTAAAATTTCCCTATTTGAGTTATGAAAAAAATTAAGAGAACGAAATCTAAATTATAAACTGTATTAAAACACAGTTAAACTCTTGTCTAGGTCAATCTTGCACCAAATTTTCTACAAAAAAAGGAATGAACATATCTTTGATTCAACTAGAATATATATCTGCCTAAGTAAACGTTTAAACGTCAAATTTTTATCGAACATTGCAGTAGATGAACTAGCAAAAATACTTTGAAAAAAATTACTGCCATAACACCAAAATGGTTTAACCCTTTCAGTCCCAATGGCCATTTGGCATCATCATATTAGAAAAAAAAATTCTGATCGTCTATGGCCATTTATGATATCACAAAGCACATCATTCAGTTCTTCAAACTTTTTCTATCAGAAAATATTTTTTATTAATTCCAAAAGATGTCAACCCTATGTTTTTTTTTTATTGTAGTCAAAAACATGATGATGCCAAATGACATCGCTGGGACTGAAAGGGTAAAACAGGTCGTCTACCACGTAATAAAAATTAAAACTTAATCAAAAATATTTGTTCGTGAATTTCACATTGTTGAATAAAGTAATTCGTAAGTCAAAAGGTTAAATATAAAGATACTTAAGGGGGTATAGGACACAAAATCGTCAAAAAAATCAAAAAAATATTATTATCATAAAAAATAACACAAATATTTTAGAATAATTTAAAACAAAAATTTTATTTATATCTGCAGTAGAACGTGAGATGTGTAGTTTTTTGTGTCATGACATCTGTGTTGGCCAACCACGTTTATAATCTTTGCTTCCTCGTAATATTAGATAGGAATAACGTTATCGAATCCTTAGTTGTTCGGTCGGTTTGGAGCGCTTCAGTATTTAAAGGGATAAACTTCAAAGCTGTTTTTCTCCTTGATCGTGTTTTCGATGATTTTTTGACTTTAAATTGATATAACTCAAAATCTACTGCCCATAGAGTGTCAAAATTTTCCACTCATATTTTTCAAACATATATCTTTAATTTGTCTTTAGGGATTAGTTGTAAATAGTTTATTTTTTTATTTATTAGTTTTTATAAAAAAAGTGAACCTGTGAAATTATTAAAAAAAAGACTTCAATAATTAAAAAAAAAACTATGGCAGATATGAAAATCGGTAAAGACAGTTTGTTAAATACATTTTTCTGTTTATAAAAATGCTAAATATTTGTTTGCCAATAAATAAGTTTTTGACTTATAACAAAAATAAGAGACATCACTTTTTGACACATTTTAGTAAAATAAATAATGATAATTTAAAAACTTTGACTATCTATAAGTGTAAGTATATTTAGTATACATTTATGGAAAAAAAAATATATTGATATCTGCAATATTAAAAAAAAAAGTTAAGTGTCCCACACATACCCCCTTAAGATATTCAGCCTTCACCATTGCCAGACTTTGCTCCCACAGATGCATGAAAATAGACAAAGATTGCGGGAAGGTGTAGAACTGTGACAACTGCCCAGATACGAAGCTTAAACCAAACCACATTTTTTTGATGCCCGACATTGTGTGCCAATTTGAGAGACATTTGGGTTCTGCCATCATTAATAGATTTTTACACTCATAAAACGAACGAGCGATTTTAACTTAGTCTGATTGATTTTCACTCCTCCAGTCTGCACTTCTAAATGCACTTCTCCTTTTGGAGTGGATCCTTTGTGTGTTAAACCTCCGACCGGATCACTCCAAACGAGTGATTTTAACTCAGTCTGAGATAATATTCACTCCTTTCCAGTGTCGAAAATGCACTTCTCTAACTGGAGTGGATTTCACTCTTGTTTTAAGAGTGTATGACATTAATATCCAAACAACGGTAAACGCGGTTATCAAAACACACGGTGTGTGGTCATATAACTTAAAATTCACATTTTGGCAACGTCATAGACACGACAAAAAATATTCAACTTTCAACTAGTAAACAAAGTAAAAAATCCTGTCCTCTTCCATATCTAGTGTTTTATAACGCCAACTTATGAATATGCAATCATTCACAAAATATCAAAAAGCTGAAAACAACCCGAGGAAAGACTTATAGGGAGCATCGGGAGCAAAACTGAAGATAAGACTTTGCCCATCACCGAGATGAAAATCGAAATGGAGTATCAACGGAGTTTCTTTCTTGAAAACTTCTTTGCTCTTGTAGAGAGATGGGCTGACATAATTGTGAATGATTTTTTTTATTTGGTTGTATATATCTTGCTATTAAGGGGAATGGGCGAGCTGGAACGCGGATCTCCAAAGCAAAGTGCTTCAGTGTTTGGCCACTAGAGAAAAATATTTTCTATGCCTCATTTCTCTGGCTGTATTGAATATTTTTACACACGAATTTTTTGACATTTTGTGTTATTGATTCATTTATACATTTTTTAAAACACATGACATTGCACGTAAAGGATACGATAAACCGCAAAAAAATTCAATTGTTAGTTAAAGCTTTTTCAAATCATCACTTGTCGGCGCCTTTCATGTCTGTTCAAAGAAAAGAATTGAAATATTTTTTCCTTGAAATATATTTCTACGCGATTTTATTACATAGCTGTGTACTGAGCAATGATCTCATTCTACGAGGGCTTTTCTTTTTTAAACCTCCAATGGGCTGTAACAAAAAGACGGGTCAAAAAATACAATGTTTTAGAAATACCGTCTGTAGTGACATGCAGATTTGCTTCCTTGGTCCCCTTCTTCATGAACATCAGTAGTGTTCAGCGAGTTGACCTTGTCTTTAGGGAAACTCTAAGGTTTATAATAAGTGAATTTTTGATAAGCATAGTGGCTTGGATTGCAGCGCTTCCAAGTTGACGTGGAGCTCAAAGAAACCATCACAACTACCTTCAAATTATTGGCGGCTACATTTTATGAAGAGGGTATTTCGAAGCTTGTTTACAGATATGACAAATGATTTAATCTTTAAGGTGATTAGATGGATAAATAATCAGTATTGTGCATTACTTTTGGTAAAAAAATCTTTTGTGTCTTGACCCGTTTTTTTGTTACAGCCCATCAGATGTTGAAAAAACAGCCTTCGCATTTATGTTGATATTTCACTGATCCGAAAGATAGCAATTATAAGTTTTATTGATAGGAAAAAATTCCGTAGTGGATTTGTTTGATGACCAGAAGAATTTGGAGAAAATAGCTAGAAGACAAAAAAAAAAAATACTAGATATCCTAAACATAAAGCTTGGATTAAAGTACACTGTAAAAAATCTGTTAATTTTACAGAAAAAAAAACATTCACCAAAAAATATTATTTCCTTAAAACAGTTTTTTCTGTAAAAATTTACTTTTTAATGCAAATAAGCTGTTATATTGTGATTTTAATAGCCTTCACGATATTTCAGTTGTGTTTTCTTTCGACTGATGATATGAAAGTCCGTGATTCGGAAGTTTAATATTCCACATTTGTATTGTTGTCTTTATGCTTTTCACTGGGTTGACTGGGGATTCGGCAATTAATCAGTTTATTTATATTCATTTCATAACAGTTGCATAAAAATATATCAAAATACTATTTCAATTCTTTGGGTACAGCTGTACACTGTGAAAAAAAAATCTGTAACCATTACAAAAAAAAATTGTAAAAAACTTTTCCCAGAAAATTTCTAGTAAATAACTACTAAAAATAGTTCTGTAAAAACACATAATATATTTTTGGTAACATTACATGTTTATATCATGTAGATTTACAGGACTATTTTATGTATCCCACACAAGTAATGCTTCTGTAACTATACAAGAAAATTTTATGGATACTGCATTTTCCGTGCAATTGTAAAGAAAAAACAAAATTTCTGCTTTCCCGGTGTGGTATCAAACCCCGGTCTCTTGCGTGACCACTACACTACCGAGGAATAGCAGACTGCCGAAACCCGGGATAGAACCAGGAACCTTAAGATGTCCGATCGAATGCTCTCCCAACTGTACCATGTCGGCAGGAAATGATGGTCAGGAAATGAGAAGTTAAATTCATTTGAAACAATCAACTAAGTTATAAATTTAAAATAGCGATTGGTCTTGAATCACGATCGAGGTCAGACTTTAGTTCGTGTAGCTCTAGTGCGACGATTAATCAAAC
Source organism: Hylyphantes graminicola (assembly GCA_023701765.1). Taxonomy (NCBI): domain Eukaryota; kingdom Metazoa; phylum Arthropoda; class Arachnida; order Araneae; family Linyphiidae; genus Hylyphantes; species Hylyphantes graminicola. The sequence goes on along the minus strand of CM043118.1, from coordinate 58,319,078 downwards.
CTAATCTAACCTAACCAAACTTTAGTGGCGATGCGCGCGGCATTTCATGTAGAAGAACATGATTGGCTGAAACAAATTGCAAATACTAGAAAAAAAAAATTTAACTGCAGAAATGAAGATTTCTGTTCAGGATTACAAAAACTTTTTTGTAAAATTTGTTATTCCTGTAACATTACTAAAAAACTTTCTGTATGTTGTTATACAGAATTTTTTTCTCAGTGTATATTAACTTTTGTCATTCGTTTGTGTAAGTACCTTCCGATTTTGTTGCTCTTATTTTGAAAATATATACTCGCTTTATATATTTCGGGCTTTAAAAATTAATTTTTTGAAGTCTTTAGTATATAACGCAATAAAATGGCCAACTTCTTTTTGGCTATGCAAACGAACCTATTTTTGCGCCCACAACAAAAGCGTTCTCATCAAAACGTAAAATGCAATATTTTGCCATGACAAATATTAGTTTTTCCTTTTCTATAAATATTTTTCTGCTATTCCATCCCTCCTGTGACATTTAGCAACAGAAATATGAAACCTCTCCCGGTTTCTGATTGGATCTTTTAAAAATGCGTCCTAAGGCTTCGGAGAATGATAAACGAATAAATGACAGAAATTCTGTTTGTCGAATGAAATTCTGATTTTTATTAGAGTAGAAGCTTCTTAAAAATAAAATAAAATTTCTTTTTTGGTGCGTAAAGTATTTCAAAACTTTGATTCAGACTCGTTTTCTGTTAGTAATTCAATAAAATAATTTGTTTCTAGAAAAACAAACGGCGGTGATTTTGTTTGCCGAGCAAAATTCGATTTTTATTGCAACACGAAAACTATGTTCGGACATAAATGTTATGCTGTTATGAACTGAAGGAAGTTGGAGACGTGATTAAAAATAGTTTAAAAGTTCGATTCATTTTGCGTTAATTGAATAAAACTATTTCGCGCTGAATAACGGACAAAAAAATGTTTGTCGACGAATATTCCGACTTTCATCCTAGTTAATGTAATTTATTTTATTAAAAATTAATGCTTCTCAACCTGAAATTAAAGATTTACTGTCAGAATTTTTAGTTAAATGCTTATTGTATTCGAATTTACTATATGGTTACAGTTAATTTTATAAAAGAGCTCAATAGGCAGTAGGAGTATTTGAGATTGAACCAAAAAAAGTTTTATAAAATATTTTAATGATCGTTTAATGATATTACAACTAGTATTTTAACGAAAGTTTGTGGTAAATATTTTGTAATAACTTTATGGGAAATAGTTTTTTTGTGCGTGAAGAGTGGGGAGTTAATTTTGTGGGGGTAAAAGTTGCGTAACACGTAATGAACTTTTAAACAATTTTTTTAAAGTGTCTACAACTATTTATAGACCCGGTTGTCTTTCAGGTAAACTTTATGAAGACGTTTACTTTCGCCGTTAAAATTTGTTCGTTGTTAAAATTAAATTTTTTTGAGATATTCATAAAATTCAGAATTCAAATTAATGAAACCAATAACTTTGCATTAATGAAACTGATTTTGTTATAAAAAAATTAGTTAACATTTTTATTTAGAATTTTTTTGGAGACTTAACTAGCCTTCTTAATTGAAGTTAAATCTTTGAAAAATATTAATATGTAAAGGGGGCTTATATTGTCACTATAGCATAGATTTTAGACAAAAAAGTATATGTTCCAATGTACCACATTTATCCGCAATGAAGCACTAAATTAGTGTCCCGTTATGTTTTAACAGTGTAATATCTTTTTTTACCTTAACATAAACAACAGTTATTCGTGTTTGGTGAATGCAAAATGGATGCTTATTTAACTATCCAACATTCTTCAATAATAAAAATGTACACAAATGTTTCGTAACTGATATATGATCAATATATCGCTCCAAAAACTTTCGAAAACAAATTAATCTTGAACAGTGTCGGATATTGTCTACCGATGAATAAACAGATGGGTTCTCCTTAAAGACGTGTTCAGTCTTCGACCACGGATATGGAATAAATTTTCCATATTCCGCATTGAATTCCAATATTGGATTTATTTCGTGAAATATCGTAGACTGTGGGCTTGAAAAAAGTGTATCTGTCATTCAGTTTTTTGGTTATTAGTAAAATTTGTTGCTAAACTTTATTGAATCCTTAACAATTATAACCATAATAAATTTGTTTGAAAAAAATATGCATGTGTTACGAATTATGTTTTTATTTTAAGTAATGAATAATATGTTTTGGCTTCCTTAAATTCTTTTTCAAAAGTAACCTAATATGTTTATGTAATTAGTCGTTACGTAGCAACTGAATCGGTGCAGCAGTTCTCTTATATTTCGGTGTTTTTAAATCTTTGCTTAAAATCTTTTTTATATAAATGCTTTGAATTTATAACATTCTTTGCTTGTATTCACAATCTATGTCTGAGGCATAGCCTCGTATACCTTGATTAAGAATTGGAAGAGGGGTGTAGTTGCATAACTAAGTTATAGGTTCCGAAATCACAAGATTTAAATTTCTCTCATACATTCCTGCTGGGTCCGGGTTCGAATCCCGTTCAGGCATGGATGTTTGTGTTTGTCGAGTATATGCGGAGTACGTGCTCGTAAAATCTGTTGGGTCCGAAAGTCCTGTGGGCGGTCATTGCGCAGTTTCCCACGGGTACAGGTCCCTGGAGAAAATTTCCCTCCCCTTCAGGGACATGTCTAAATTGCGGAGGTGGCGACAGATGGCAACATCTGTCATATGTGTTTGTGTGTGTCTTGTGTTGTCCTACTTGACGATGGTTTATAAGCGGGTCCTTGCGACCAAGCACACAAGCCTGAAAATAGATGTCTACCAACCAACTCATACATACCTCAGTTTCCCGTCCAAATCCTTATTTTATCTCGTTTTTTTCGTCTGTCATCGAGGAAATAACTGTCGGTGTCTGCTTCATAAACTTTTGCAGACTTCTTCAAATCCCATAGCTTCCATATTGATGGAACGCAGTTCTGTAAAAACTTTTCTTTTTAAATTTAAAAAGCTTGCAAAAAACGAAGTTTATGTGATAAAGATGAAGAAAAGGTCTTATGTCGGGGGACTTCTTGTTTTGAAAAAAAACATCTCTGTTTTTTAGATATATTCGACTATATTCGATAGTGAAGAAAGTTTTTGAGCTTATTATACTATTTTCATAGAAAAACTAAAATCTTTAGTGTTTGAGCATGCTTTATATTTTTAGATTCTGAAAACACAAGAAGAAAAAATATTCGTTATATTAATATTCGAGAACTGAACTGAGTATATTAATATTCGAGAACTGAACTGAGTTCTATTTGTTCACAATGAATCTGAGCTGTCTGTATCTGACGCTCCTGACACAATGAATCTGAGCGGTCTGTAGATTTTAAAGCGTGCCGAGATTAACTTTTGCTGAGAGAACCCAAGCCAAATGGGTCCTCAAGGTCTCTTTTTACATGCTACATAATCATATGGCGTGCAGGCCGACTTTTTCCTAATTTTGAAAATCTGCCAATTCAGACCGGGGCTCAAATCCGCAATCTTGGTTTTCCGAGGAGGGCACGTAATACCTCACAGCCAAAGAGTTCTATAGTAGGGTAGAGGAATGACTCGTAATGAGCTGCCATCTGCAGCCATGGCTCATATAGAGCCCAAATAGAGTGGCAAAAGTGCTAGTTAATTTATCATTTTGATACTGGTAAAGGGAGTACACCCAATACAAAGGCTGAAATCGAACCAGAACCCGTTAAAGCGCACGGACTGCTAGCGTTCCGGCCTGCGATCCAAAGCACTTGGCCATCGGGCCCCACCTATCACCCTATATTGTCTCCGTGTTGGTTCATGATGAGGTTGGTAGGTTCAGTCTCTACCCTACTATAGAACGCTCTGCATACATCCACTGAGCCGAAATGCAAATTATGCCAATAATTTTCTTTAACCCCTGCATATATCGATTAAAATATCGTTCTCTATTAGTAACTAATTACTGCCGGAATCCAACGACAGCTGACGCTCGACTTTTGAAATAAAACCTATTTATTTGATTGTTGGAAAGAGATTGCCTGAGGATCTTGGAGAATTCGTGAAAGGTAATTTGAATATTAAGTTAGCCTTCAAACTGAATCGGAAATTAATAAGTTCTTTGTTGAATTCAAATTAATTATTCGGTTATTTACTTAGGGAAATTTTGTTGCATTGGAGAATAATCATGAAGGAAATAGTTTAAAATGCTATGAAAGATGTGCTTAAAACCACAAAAATCAATGATCAAATAATTTATTTTCTAAGTGTATTTTAAAATATTTTGTAAATCATTTAACTATTGGCCCTTTTTAAAGACTCCGAATAAGTATTTGGGGGCTGGGGAGCCCAGTCGGTTAAGCACTCGCTTAGCATGCGGAAGGTCCCAGGTTCGGGTCCGGGCATCGCCAAAATAGCTGCCGACCTATAAACGGCCCGTGCAGCCAAAAATGTCCGACGAATAATACCCCGTGTAAGGGAGTGCACGTTAAATATCCTTCAAAGTCCTAACGCTGCGTACGATGTCGCCCTTAACGGTTGCGTTGGGTGCCTATTCAGGTGTGGCTCGTCACCTGACTGTGGTTCTAAAATACGACGCCCGTCGCCAATAGCCCTCGTGTAGCTCTAGTGCGACGATAATTCAAACCAAACAAACCGAATAAGTATTTTAACTTAACCCTTTCCTTACTGAAGCGCCCGAACAACTAAGGATTCGATAATGTTATTCCTATCAAATATTACGAGGAATCAAAAATCCTTCGTAGCGAAAGAGTTAATATATCTTTAATCCTACAAAATATCCTCCGTACTATAATAACTCCAATACAAGCTTTCTATTTCAGCAGTAAGTGAATTATCTAAGAAAGTAGGCCTAATTTAAGCCAAAGAACCAAGCATTTGCTGGTAGAACAATGCATTTCAGGTAGCATGTTCACATAGCAAAATTTGAATCACAAAGTGAACGTTTCCAAGTTCATTTTACAACCGTGTTTAGTGAAATGTAATGCAATGATAAATTAGTTCGTTAAATATGCTCTATTTAACTTGCTGAAGCTCACTGTGACATATAGCTATAACGGGATTGTTACAAAACGGCCAAAAGGCCAAATATCCTGATTAAATTATTAAAATTATAATTTAGGAAAATTATATGCGCATGGACAGTTTATTTCTGCTGCGGATGAACTAAGTGTTGATATGGTTTGGATTCGAATTAAATAGAAGTTTTTCTGCAAAATTCATAATTTCAAGAGTATATATGTTATGTTCCGTTCTTGATTTGCTGTGTTGCCGAAAACGCATGAATTTGCAAACATTTTGGTACACATTTAAAAGTATAGAGACTCCACTTAACTTTTTAGAATGTCGCTCGAAGTTCCTTTGGGTGCCCGCTCAGGTGTCGACTTCGTAACTTGATCAGGGTTCCAAATTACGAAGCGTACTTGGCTGTGTTAAAGCTCCAATAGGAGGCTAGAAGTAGGCAGCCGGAATCGATTACATTGCATTACATAACTTTTTAGAGCCCACACTACCTTTATAACGCAAAAATTAGAAGGTATTAAAATCGTTCAGTCCCTCCGTCACCCACTTTTAAAGAAAGAACCACAAATCGCACAGACAAGTGGGATATTTCATATTAAAGTTAAAAGAATAAGGCAATGCTATGTATAAAATTTCATTGAAAAATTTAAACTAGAAGGATATTTAAAATTTAAATAACTGAAAATTTAATCTACATTGAAATAACATGGAAATAACATTGACCGCTGCTCAAAATCGTCCTCGTCATTTGACCGCTTTGATTCATTTCATATATGAAGAGTACACGGGAAAAAACGATTGATTTTTCAGAGAAATTTCCTTAGCAGGCCACTTTGGCGATTATAGCGAGTGATCGCCTAAACTTGTGTAAGGAAACCAGTTCCTACCATAGATATCATAGTTAAAGTAATATAGTATCAGATCACGTGACCTCCAATGCTAACGACGGGAAGCGCAAGCAATGAAGTCAGTGTTGTAGGTCACGTGATATGTCAGTGTAGTACTTTAACTACTATCTCTGTGATTCCTAGCTACCAAGTTCAGGCAATTGGCGATCCCGACGCTTGGACCAAGCGAAGAAGAGAAACCGGTTTTATGCCGCCAAGCAGACAGTTGCGGGTGTCCGCCTAATAAATCAATCGCTTCTTCCCGTGTACTCTTCATATGTGGTAAAACTATGTACATAGACTAGACGTAGAGTAACGGAAACGTTTAACTCAAAACTTTTTCGTAGAGTGCTATTTACGTACGCATATTTCTGATTTGATGAGCTTGCTGTTAGGTTTGAACGTTTCCACCTCTATATTTCAAGCCGATTTTGACTGTGCATTTACTTTTGATGAATGTGTAGAATTTATATTGGATTCTAAACTTCTCGGATGTAGAGAAGTGCAAAAACTGAAACTCCACTTATATGTTTGAGTTTAGAAGATGCTGCACTTTAAATCTGTCTAGGTCGAAATTTTCTATTTGTACAGCAAAATTGAGTCTAGCAGTTAAAGTTTTTGTCATAGAAAAAAATTACGACTTATTGCTCTAAAGATTTTGGTAAACTTCATGGTTGATATAGCAAGAAATTAAAAAGTAACCATGTTTTCATGTTTTCCTGTAAAAGTGCAGGGTGGTTATAAAATAACGCTAGCTATTCGGAGTGGTCTGCAGCTTGAATGATTAATCCAAATGCATCAAAAATTGAGACACTTACTTATCAAGAAGGGGGGAAAAGAATGGTATCATAAAAGACATAATCCAAAATAATAATCACAAAAAGGAATAATCGTAAAAAACAAGCTCGTCTCTTGACCAGTATCTAAATTACGAGGCGTCGTCAATTATGGCCAATTACTACCAACATAGCTAATTACGCCTCGTAATTTAGAACCCTGGTCAAGAGACGAGTTTCTTTTTTACGAAAAAGAATGGAATCGAAAAAAAGAAACTCGTCTCTTTACCAAGTTTCTATTTACGAGGAGTAGCCAATTATGGCTAATTACGGCCAACACATCCAATTACGCCTGCATCAGAAGAGACCACGACTGCAAAAAAATATTTTTTTTTACAGTTGTAACTTTTATATTTGCTTTAGAAAGGTTTGAATTTTATTTTTTGTATCAACAACTACTATTGTTTCATCTTTGGCAACACAGCAGCTTCACAATGGATGCTTTGTTCTGAAAGCATGGTCTCATGTTTTTTCATCATTTTGAACAAATGAATTTTTAAGTAAGAAACACATTTAATCAGATTTTTTGGTAAAATTATTAAAATACACTCTCAGAACTACCTTAAAAGCACATTATTAATTGGTATTTGTAACTAAACAATATTTAATTAGGAAGATAAAAATCTCCTTTTTGACTGTAGTGTCAGTCACGAAAATATATAAAAGTTTCTATACTTTTTAAAATAAGGCTTTAATTCAAATTTTTTATGATATTTTCTTACTATAGTAACCTCTGCGTAATTCCACACCTTTTTAATTTTAGAATTAAAAGTCATTATCTCTATTTATAACACATTTTAGCTTTGTAGTGTCAGTCACAACTTCTTTTTGATCTAGACGTTTTAGTAGCTATAATATTTGTGGATTTCTTATATTTTGATAATTTTAGATTTAAGATGGCTACATCAACAGCTAAAAGAAAAAAGAGAGCAAAGGGGAAGTTTTTAAGATGGGATAAATTTCAAAAATTTCAAGAAAATGGAAGCAAAAACCACTTTACGGACAACACTTCAATTAAAAGTATTTCACCTCTATTGCAATCCTCCAACCGTTTGGCAACCTTGGGTGGAAATTCTCTTTCAAAATTCATGGTCATCTTTGTCTTCAGTCATGGTAAAGAACCAATTCATGGACTTCGTGATACAGTGAGGAGGGGATAAAAGAAGTCACACTTTTATGAAATTTGACTCACATTTTGCAAGATTTTTCCACTTGGCATAAGAAATCTGCCCAAGCATATCACTATTATACATTTCTGACAACTGTTTAAAAGGAAAAATATGTAGATTAAATGATATATGCTCATATATACTTTCCGATTCCAGACACTCAAATTCTCCGTTTTTTAAAATTAAACAAATACCTACTTAAAACAACTGCCAACGTTTCATTATATCCCCAAAAATACTACACGGCTAATTAAACAAATTTAAATGTTGTAAAACGAAATACCTCTCAACAAAATTCTGAAAATGAACTTGATGCTGGAAAAAGAGCTTTATTTCCTTTTTTAGTTAAATTATCGTTAAATATTTTGTGGGCAAATGTTAAGTAAAGATGCTTATTCAATAAATCTGAAACATCTGCAATAATCGGAAAGTTTTTGCGTGGCCTGAGAAAGAAGGTTTTTCAGAAAATGCTATTGAAGAAAGAAGTAAGAAACTACCAGACACCAACTTTAACGAAGTTGTGGGTTACAGTCCACTCAGCCGAATGAGACTCAGCCGAATGCCCTAAACCGCAAGATCTCGCCAAATTTCATGGCAACATATTCACCATTATGGCGATAATGTTTTCAACATAGATTTTTCTTTTCCTGCCCTGCACTTCAGGATGGCTATCAATTTGGCTCGTTTAGCGCCCTAAAATAGTAAAAGTATTCCAGAAAAAAAAACCCTCATACACCGCCCCTCCAAAGAAAGTTGAAAGCTTATCACAAAGGGCTGTCACAATGATGGATGGATGGCTGAGAGACTAGTGTCTACTATTGAAAACTGTATGGGAAGTTCGCAAAGCGATTTGGTTTGGCGATTCGAAATTCGCCATGTGTGTGTGCACAAAATTAATTTATATTTTTGTTAAGTTTAATGGGGGGATGTCGAATAAGAGGTGCACGAGTGCTAATTTGTTATGCTTTGCTAAGTCCATCGCCTAATTATCCACTATTTGTTTTAACATTTACAGAGCATCTATAATTTAAAACATTATTTTAGTTTTACTTTTTACATGACTAATTTAGATATAGGTTTATGAAAACTTTTTTTTTCTCGTGACAATAACGGTAAGGGTGATGTATAAATCAGGCATGGGGTTTCATGATGATATACTAAATTTTTGGAAATTAGCCGTCTCAATAAAAACAAAACAAATTTGGTTAGTTTTGTTTATTTTACTTAAGAAATTCACACTTATCGTTGGCAAAAATCAACTAAAATTTGAAAGAATAAATATGTAATATTCTTCCCATTTAAATAGAATGAAAAGATTTCATATCAACATACAAAGAATCTTGGAATGAAATATATTAGACGTAATTTCAAACTGATCGATATAGAAAAAACACACACATTTATTTTAATTTATTGTCTAAAAGAATTAAAGAATGAATTCCTATGCTTTTTAAATGATCATTAATTTTTGCATTTTTTAAAAAATAATTGAAGCATTTCGAATTATTTTTAGAAATTCTTAATGTATTCTAATTTCGATGCTCTAATTCTTTTTGACGTATCACACTTGGCCGTAGCATTTGTAGTTTGGGCTATGAAAGTTGGTGATGGACGGACGGGACGATTATAATACCTTCCAATTTTTACGTTATAAACGTGGCGTGAAAGCTAAAGATACCTTTTCAGGTTAGTTTAAATAACGTCGCACTAGAGCTACACGAAGGCTTTTGGCAATGGGCGTTATAATTTAGAAACACAGTCAAGTGACGAAACGACACCTGACTAGGTACACTCTTAAAACAAAAGAGTGAAATCCACTCCTGTAGGAGATGTGCATTTTCGACACTGGAAAGGAGTGAATATTAACTCAGACTAAGTTAAAATCACTCGTTTGGAGTGATCCTGTCAGAGGTTTAGCAAACAAAGGATCCACTCCTATAGGGGAAGTGCATTTTCGACACTGGAGGAGTGAGTCTATTGAAAGCTATCATCGTATTATGAAATGTAGCATATTGATAGTTAATTACAATCAGTGAAACAAATATAGATATTTGAAAGTGGTTGTTTGGTAATTTTAAACTTGTTTTTCTAAGAAAAATGTACGTTTGGCATCGGTTAAAAAAACAGTAAAATTTTCTACAGCTGTTTAAAGACATCATAGTGTTGTCGAATTAGGCCAATATCAGACTTTTTGACAGTCAATGGAGCATGTTTCACGTCTTGAGTGGCAACAGTTCCAAAGGAATAAAAATATGGTCTTGATTAGAGCATTGTGTTCACGTGGCATCTTACTAATGTAATGAGCGGCCACCTAGTTTTACCTAGATATATCAAACCATATCTACTTTTGAAATGTCAAGGTTAAGACAATTGGTTGATTTGACAGGGAATGACACACATTAATTAAAGAGTACATATCATTTATTAAAAATTAATAGAAGTCTCTCCTCGGCGCATGGAGTGGGCTAAGTGGGCCAAGTCGTGCCACCTGGTAATGTGGTCAGCCTCACGTGAAACCTCCAGTGTTTAGTTCCCAAACATGTTGGTACCCATGTTATCAACCCATTTAAAGGATGAAAGGATAGGTCAATCTCGCCCAATCTGGGATTCGATCCCCGAACTTGTGGCGGGGCAATGCAAAGCACTACCACTAAGTCACTGGGCCTAATAAATAATTTAAATAACTAACAAGGGAAAAAATAGAAACTCTATGAAACTGAGACTGTCATTAAAAATACATGTGCACAAAAAATACATTTTTGAAGTCTAGTGATGAAAATAAAGATAGAATCAAGCAAAAAAAAAATACTGTAAATATTTTGGAAGTAAATCAATTTTTGCAACATTTGAATCTAGAATTTATCGAATTCAAATTATCAGATATATTTTTGTCATTTATACAAGCTATGTCATTTCTATATGTGGTCTTAAATTGTTCATTGTCGATTTTTTTAATTTAGACCTAAAATGAACATATAATTTGACAGTGTTAATCATTTACAACAAATAAAGAATTTTGAGCACTGAAAAGGCTAAAATTATCCCCAAACCATAGTTTTATTAAGGTATAAACAACCAAAATTTATGATAATGATAAAATTATTCGCACGGAGCAAACAATTGTCAGTGAAAACAGATGAGAAGTCGTAATGTTTTAAAATAATAATTAACTAATAAACTAAGTAGAAGTAAAGAAACGTAATTAAAATTATGAAGGAAATGTACAATCAATCGTGCCTAAATTATTTATTTCTCTACTTACTTTCAGTTAATACAAATGTAAGATACTAATAATAAATTAAATTTTAATATTGATTCTTAATGTTAATATAGCTCTGTATATATAGAAATTATTCTTCAATTTTTTCATAAGATAGGTAACGGCATTGAAAACAAGCATATAAATATGGTTGACATATAGTTAAAAATTTCAATTCATTTGGAATGGTTTGGTATAATAGAAATGGTGTTTTTGTGCACAATAGGTTAGGTTTGAATTATCGTCGCACTAGAGCTACACGAGGGCTATTGGCGACGGGCGTCGTATTTTAGAACCACAGTCAAGTGGCGAGCCAACACTCGTCACTTGACACTGATTAAATATGAGGCCCGTGGCCAATAGTCCTCTTGTAGTTTTAGTGCGACATTAATTCAGCAAACACCCAATTGTCGTTCGTCACGTATATAAAAACTTCTAAAACTATATATATTTTTAATATGTTGATGTTTAACGATTTACAAACGTAGAGATAATGGGATTCATATCGTCCTAAAGCTACACAGGGGATATGGGCGACAAACTCCATAAGTTTTAAACACGGAACAGATGAGGAATTCACCTGAACAAAGTTTGAAATCCACGCAATCTTATAGCGACGTCGTGCATGGTGTCAGAGCTTTGAAAGTCAACAGATTTAACGTGCATCAGCCACACATACACGGCGTTTATTGACGAGATGGTGTGTGTGTCTGAAACGGAACATTAATAAGATGTTTTAGGCGGAAACAGAACATGCGAAGGTATCTACGGTGAAATGTTGCCTTAACACAGCGCTTCGCGCTGGCGTTGCGCTTTCAAATAAATCAAATATTGACATATGAATTTAATAGTATTTAAATTATGATATCAAAATCTGTTACAGACAGAATTGTTTAAATATTAAAAATAACCATCATCGAACTTTTATGCTACCCAAATTGAACACATAATATGAAAGTTTGTCTTTTACAGCAAATAACGAATTTTGAGGACTTAAAAAGCCTGAGCAAAGCAAAAGTTACACTCTTAAAACAAAAGAGTGAAATCCATTCCTGTAAGAGAAGTGCATTTTCGACACTGGAAAGGAGTGAATATTAACTCAGACTGAGTTAAAATCACTCGTTTGGAGTGATCCTGTCGGAGGTTTAACAAATAAAGTATCCACTCCTATAGGGGAGGTGCATTTTCGACACTGGAGGAGTGAAAATTAACTCAGACCGATTGGTTAAAATAGCTCGTTTGTTTTAAGAGTGTATGTTATGACAAAAAATCAATTATCAGGGTAAACAGCTGACAAGTTATAAGATATTTTAAAGTAATAACTATGTCTTTCGACTTTAAAAACTTCTAAAACTTATATATTTAATCTGTTGATGTTTAGCGATATGCTGATAATTAACGGTACAGAAGTAAAGAAACACAACTTAAATTTGAAACAATATGTATATATATTAATCGTGATAAAATTATCAACTATTTTTCTACTTGCATTCATTTTTTTGCTTAAAATAAAATACTAATTACTTAATAAAATATTTATATTGATCCTTCAACCTAACTCTATTTGAACATTATTTTGTAAATTTATTTCACCGAGATAGGTGCAGACATTGAGAACAAGTTCTATCCATCGAACAAAATCCTTATCTGTTGTCTGATTATATTTGTCGCCTGAAACAGGAGTGACCCGCCAGAGTTCTTAGAACGAGGGGTCTTTTTTATGACTCCTGGTCTGCACGGAGATCGCATTGTATTCGCAATTACATCATGAGCAGGGAGCGTTCACCAATTGTCCAAATTTAACCTCATATTTGGCTTCGCATGCACCATTCGGTTGAATTCTTATCGCCAACGCTTTGGCAGGAGTAAAGCAACCACAAAATCTTATCAGCAGAGGGGGATCTCTTCGCCAAGCACAACCCCACTTTTTCACCAAATTGGCTACCTTTTGCGGTTTCGGCTGAGTCCCATTCGGCTGAGTGGGGTGCCACGAAGTTGTGTAACTTTTTCTAAGTATATTTTTACCATGTACGCAATGTTTAACTTACCATGTTCAAAATTATTTACATATGTTATTATTGCCTGAATTTGCATTTCTGTGATAAAATTCACATGATGTAGTGTGTCACAACATGAATGTAGTGTAAGTCACGCACAAAAGTGTTAATAAATTATTTCCTATGATATTTCAGTACTTTTTTGCAATTAAATAATTTAGCTTTAAACCTTATACTTAAAATAAGCACTGGAAGAATGTTGATATACAGTATTTTTAAGAAGAAATTAGAGTTCAAGAAATTACCAGAAGCCTACTTTAGGGGACATTGCGTAACTTTTTCGAACCATAATTTTACCATTTATGCAATTTTTAATTTACCATGTTCAAAATTATGTCCATAAGTTGTGTTATTATTGCTTACAATCTATATCAGTGATACAATTCACAATGAAGTGTCAGTCACTAATTGAATGTAGTGTCAATCACGCACAAAAATGTTAATAAATTATTTCCTATGGTATTTCAATACTTTTTTGCAATTAATGTATGTAGCCTCAAACCTTATACTTAAAATAAGCAGTGGCAGAATGCTGATTTACTGCACAATCAGAAAAAATTGGAATTTTTATGATGGCCGAAAAATTTTATTATTTTTTAGTTAAATATTAAATTAAAAAAAATACTGATTGCTAAAAATACTATTTGCTCAGGGGTATACTGACATATATTTTTTTTATTAATTGAAAATAATTATGAACTATGCAAACGAAATTGTTTAAATCGCTCTGATGTAGTGTCAGTCACGCGTGGAAATCCCCCATAGTGAACCAAATATTTTTGCTCGTCAACTATTTCGCGCATACATACAACTAATTAAAAAAGCCTGTTCCTGTAAAAGCCATAGTATATAGCACTGGATCAACAGCATGGAAAATTTTATTATTTTAGCAGCCAAACAACAATGGACTTTTCTCACAATGTAAAAAAAATAATAGTAGTTTACAAATTCCAACAATGAATTATGGGATCGAGTAAAATTGAAAAATCATTGTTGCAGATCAAATAAAACACACAAAAAAACATTTTTCGTCCCATTTGAGCATTTGACAGCCGATCTTGAGTCTGACGGTAACAAATATTAATTTTTTTTGCGATTTTAATGTAAAAAAGAAAACATCGTTAGTTTTATATTGCTTGGACTAATCAAATCCAAAGCAAGGGAAAACTTGACCGATATCTGAACCTGAATTCGTTGCACTAAGAGCCAGGACATCTAGATCCTTCACACGAATTTTAGGTCATTTGAGAAAAAAGAACATACAAGTAAACAATGGGATGCTTTGGATGCTTCGCCTGGTGCTATAAGCACTTGTAAGTATTTTATTTTTTCTTGCGATTATATGGTTTCAGTGCTAATTTTAATAAGTAAACGCTTTTAAAACATAAACTTTTAGAGTTTATATCAGTTAAAACTAGAGACCAAATAATAAAGTTTTAGGATATCAAAAACAATTTACATTCAAAAAGCTGTATGCAGAATCAGTTTTAGTTTAGTTTTGATCGCGAGTGTCAAAATGTGAGTGTGAAAAATAAAGTTTGGATAGATATGATTAAGCACATGAGATAGTGGTAGAGTAATGCAATACATCCTAAATAAAACATTATTAAATAAAAAAACACGTATTCAATTTATTTCAAATGTGATTGTCATAAGTATGAATTCATGATATGGATTTAACTTCTAACTCCACTTAATCTCTTTCTCCATGTGTGCAGACCATACAACATCAACCACAAACAACGCTACACTAATCTTGCAAATAGGCAAAACTGGTTTTAAACTATTCAAAATTGAGATAACATTTTTATTTTGTAATAGTTATTTGAAATTTATAGAAAAACTTGTTCTACAATGGCCCAGAACAAAATATGATGGTTAGTTAGGGTACATAATCTCGACAGCCAAAATACTGACAGCCCAGAAGCCTGACAACCAAAAATTAATAGTTAAAATGTTCTTAATTAGGCATAGCTTCATTAATATTTGATTTGTCGAGATTTTTGAACCTCAAGGGATAATGCCTCTATCGGTCTTATGTCTTGTTGGGTTACGTCCAATTACATAAATGTTCCTAGAATAATTTTTTGAAGAGGTGATTTTAAAATCATTTCCAAATGAAAAATTAATTTATGAATACAAAAGTATTTTTTTTATAAAATTTTACAATTTAGGGTAGCGGCTCAGTGGCTGAGAGGTCTAACGCGTCCGCCTCATAAGCCCAAGATTGCGGGTTCGAGCCCCGGCTGAGTCGTCGGATTTTCTGGATGGGAAAATCCTGGGTGCGCATGTCATATGATTATGTGGCACGTAAAAGACCCCTGGAGGGTCCATTTGGCTTGGAATCTCTCGGCAAAATTAAATCTCGGTATACTTTAACATCCACACAGAGCTCAGATTCATTGTAATCTGGGCGTCAAATTTGGTAGCGAGAGTCACCTAGATGATGCCACAAAAGAATGGCTCTCAGTTTTGGGGAATATGCCGAGTCTGAAAAGGCTTGACTGCCAATACTGCAGCCCCATTATAAAAAAAAATAATAATAAATAAAAAAATTAAGGTTATTGTAGGAAAGAATGGTGCATAAATTGTGGAAGGAGCCATGTTTAACGATAGAGGGGGTTTTAATACGCAAGTTTAACCTGACGTGTCTAGCTCAAATTTTTTCTTCCCTAGGTGGCCCCCCCAACGTCGCCGAGAAAAAAGAGCACAAATTCGCCGCGAAGCCTTTGTAGCTTCACTGTGGCAACAAGTGGACATGGACAGATGGGTCTGCAGCACTAAGCTAATCAGAATGCCGGAGCCGCACTACATGGCCCGTACCTCCAGAGTGACTGTCTAAAGAAGGTCAGTTCGAAAATTGACTATTTTTCTGAAGTAGCAATGATATTAGTTATTATGGATTTTCCCCAAACATTTCGTTAAAAGTTACTAGAGTACTATTCGTCATTGTGGGAATAGGACAGAATACACATAATGAAAGCTACAAATCATACATTATCCATTGAAATAGAAAACAATAACTTTTTAATTTTAAACCTTTAAAAAAAATCATTACATTTACTTTTACTAATTGTATACCCTCTGAGAGCCACATACGTATAAACCCGTCACCTGAAAAAATGTCAGATTTTCCTTTTTCGTTTTTTATTATCCTCTGAAACCGAAATAAAGTTTTATAAAATTAAAAAAAAGTAAATATTCAGTTAAAAAATTTAAAACAGTACTGCAAACAATACTCTTGCAATGAAAACTGGTTTACACTACATCCAATTTCCTTATCCTCAGAGTATTAAACTTTCGGCCGAGTAGTTTGGACCATTACGCTAGCAGTCTGCTCGCTGTAACGGGTGCGGGTTGGATTACCGCCTTCGTCCTGCATGTATATTCCTTTCTCTAAAAACTAAACTAAACTCCCCGGCGCAACAGCCCACTTCAGGGCCAAGGCCTGCCGTTCCCATTTCAGCTTTCGTGACCTAGGGCTCTGGGGTGATATGCAAATGTCCCGGTAAGGTGGTCAGCCTCACGCGAAACCCCCAGTGTTTAGTTTCCAAGCATGATTGGTACCCATTTTATGGACCCACTCATGGGATAAAAGACTGGGTCAACCTCGCCATGTCCGGGACTCGATTAGCGGACCTGTGGCGTGCAATGCGAAGCACTACCACTATGCCACTGGGCCTATATTCCTTTCTCTGTGACAGTAAAAATTACTTCTGTGTCTGTGTTACTTGACGAAGGCTTCATAGGCGGGTCTCTGATCAAGCATACAAGCCGGTATATATATGTAATAGTAGTAGTTAAACATTTTATTTTAAAACAGGATTTTATGACAAATAATTATATCTTTCAAGTGAAATATTTATTAACAAATATGCATTTATAATATTAATATTTGTAACATGGAATTTTCTTTTTTAGTATGGCCGACTAGAGATCGCCTAAGAAGGGGGCGACCGACAGGACAAAAGAGCCTGTTGTGTACATAGATTGTGTCTTCGTCATGTGTTTCGTCCCTGTTTCGTCCTTGTGATTCGTCTGATTTTATAAAAAAAATCCATAGTGTTCACCTCAATAGATTGTAACCCTCGCTCCACCTCAATAGTTTCAAATAAAAAAAACCCCAAAAATGGTGTCTATTTTTAGTTATAGTTATTACATATAAAATGCATATGTTATTATTCTAATATCATATGTGACAACAGAAATATTTTTAGTTTCTATTCACATAGTTAACAAAAATCTAAATTTTTCTAAAAAATATCACTTCTTCTGCAAAGCTCTTTCAACCCTTCAAGTCCCAATGACAATTTAGCATCATCATTTTAGAATTTTTTTTCTGATCATCTATAGCCATTTATGATATCAAAAAGCACAACATTTGATTCTTCAAACTTTTTTTATTGGAATTTTTTTATTGATATAAATAGATGTCAGCCCTATTATTTTTTAAATTTATGATCAGAAACATGATGATGCCAAATGACATCACTGGGACTGAAAGGGTTAACTTCGGATTGTTCCACCATACATATACTCCTAATTAAATTTGAAATTATACGAACTATTCACACTACTATTTATTTATGAAATGTTATCCTTTTAAAACTAGAGGTGTGCAACATTACATGATACCCTTAAAACTAAATAAGTTCTTTTGCAACTACAATTTGCACATGCATGATTTTCGCGAAAACTATCTATAATCTATATCTATAGAGTAGTTTAAGACATTCACACCAATGCGCAAAACCCCCTTTTCAGAATCAGCACTCTCCAAAACATTTCGAAAACACAAGATCTCCATTAATGATTTTCGACCACCTTTTTTACTCCGTGATTCTTCAAAAATCCATCATTTAGTTATTAGAAATTCCCCTTATTTAAACAGATATTCAAAGCCTCTGAAATACATTGAATAACAGCATTCTCAAAATTTGTTATTCGTTGTATTTAGAAAAACCTAACTATAATTTTACAAGTGAAGTTCAAATAAATGCAAACCTTAAGTTACTTGTTTAGGAAAATAAAGGATGATTTCAGAAATACTTTAAATTTATGAATCGCAATTTTTTATCAAATTTTCTCTACGGAAAAGATTCAAAGTATTCAGATTGTTTTCAGTTTTGGCCTCTCCTGTAATATACTTCTAGCTCCATAAAGAACTTTTCTCGATGTAGTTTAGTTCGAAACTACAAGTTATCATTCGATTTTTTGGAATATCTACATACTTGTCACATTTATAGCAATGTTGAGTTCTTTATTTTTTAAATATCTATAAAAATTGGATTATGCAGGTACTTCACGTTCCCTTGCAAATATTTTCAAAAACTTATTCGCCTACTCCACAATTCCGCATATTCTGATCTTCATGATTCTTCAATTTCCATTATTTACTTTCATGTTCGATTCTTGATTTAAATACCTACTCGAGCCCTTTGAAATATTTTGATGTAAACACAAAATATTCTTTCGATTCGCCAGTCAAAGTTCTTAGTAATACCTATCGATAACTTTACAAGTGCAGTTTAAATAAGTTGTAAATCTTGAATGAGAATTCAAAAGTATTTTAAACATCGAAATCGTTATTCTTTATCGGAAATATTCTTCATGATTTATTGAAAATCTTTTATTTTTATATGTTGAATTAAAAAAAAATACTTTTAAATTATTTTCAATCTTATGTGTATGTGTGCATCGTTATATATTATCTACATTTTATTAGTAGTTACATTTTATGCACGGTGAGATTGCAATGAACTTGAAATACTTGGATCTAGCGATAAGAATTATTATTCTAAGATTACTGATATAAATATCTGACAACAAATTTTCTTCTATAACTATTCCTAACTTTAAAAACTTTCAAATTCTGTTCCTGTACAAAATGCAAGAAATGTCTTTACTTTAGAGCTACTAATCGGAAGTCGATAGTTACCCTCGATATATTTGTATTTCTATGGTTAAGGAACTATATCTGGTCAGAGACATTATAACGATTACTTAAAACCCATTTTTATACAAACTAAATTTTAATCAAATTGAATTTTCACCTCAAATTTGACGACATGAAAGAACAAAACAAGTCATTAACTTCGTGTTCTAATTGATAATAGTGACCTCTGGTTTTAGTTTAGCGGTAACAACAAGTAATTATGTATTTCAAGGCTTAAACTTTAAAATTGTTTTCCAATGAATAGCCATTCCAATTAGCCATTAGGATAATACTTTTATAACGTTTAATATTTGATAGACTGTTTTGCTTTAGGTTTGTTAAGTTAAAATGAGTGAGATTGAATTCTCAAGTAAATTATGCTTTGTTTCTTTAAAATAGTTTTTCAGATGGATTCATGAGTATGATACATAGGTTCTATATAAAATTATTTATATTTTGTATACACTCTGTTAGCATGGAAATGTCTATTAAAATGGCTTTTTAAGCATAATATTTAATGTTGTTTGTGCGACTTTTGGTTCGCTCTGTGAAAGTGGGTGACGGACAGACGGACGGACAGACGGACAGACGGACTGAACGATTATAAAACCTTCCACTTTTTACGTTATAAACGTAATGTGGAAGCTAAAATACTGGTTCTATAAAAATAGTAAAGCGTTACTTTCAATGGATAAGACTTGGAAAAAATAAATTATGTTTTCATTACTAAAAATATGTGAGTATCAACATGTGTTTCGCTGAATCTTAAGGTAGAACATGTTCTTAACTGCACTTTTATGGAGTTAACCATTTTAGAGGGAAATGCAAGTCGCCCGATAACTCGCTATTTCAATACTTTTCCTCAACAATTCTTTCTGCCTTAACATTGGTTTAACGTTTCCTACTAAAGTGCCTTGCAACAATTGATGTCAAAGAAACGAAGAACCCTTTCTTTTTAACTTGTTATTCTTGTTATTTATATGCAAAGGACCAATTGCCGTTATAAAAAAAACTGGGATTAGGGTATGGTATGGTAGGTACATATATACTCCGGCTTGTGTGCTTGTTCAGAAAACCGCTTATAAGCTTTCGTCAAAGGGGACAGACAGTTTTTTTACAAGCACAAGAGCCACATAAAGAAAGGACAACACAAACACATAGACAAATAGCAACATTTAATGACGGTCACAAACATCCATGCCTGACCGGGATTCGAACCCAACCCCAGCAGCTCCAAAGGCTAGCATCCTAACGATTGCGACCTTGGAGGCACTGTGATTATTTTTGTTCGACGAATTCCTATATCTAAACAGTAGACCGAAACCACCAACACACACTATAAAAGGTTGTGGCTGCAAAATTCATATTCTCCAAGGTATTAAGATGTAAGGTCTTGGCTGTTCTTTGACGAGTTTGTATATTTGAATTAACTATCGTCAAAAGTCTAACATGAACGAGCTTGTCCTTTTGTATATTAATTATGATAGGAGATGTGTTTATCTAATTTGGAACAGTGTCTGAAACGAAATATATATTTACTCTCATTTTAGAGGTTTTGAACGATTGTTATTAAAAACAAATACCCCTCCCCCTCCCCCCCCCCTCCTCAAGAAAAAAAACACAGCACTACAATGCCTCATGTTAAATACACTGCTCACAAGTTTTAAGGAAGCTCATGGTTTAAACCCATACACCCATAATGATTCCATTTAGAATCATCAGCTTGCGTTTTTTTCCCTCACTAAGTTGTGATCGTTCTTATTTATCGTTCGATGGAAGAATCATGTCATTTGAAGCAGGTTTGTTTTAATTCAATTAAAATATGAAAAACATGGTAAAATAAAATTTGCTCCCAAAATTTTTTATGAAATAAAATGACCCTAAATTCTTCACGCTTGCATTCTTAGATACTTAAAAATTGATTTTAACTTTTTTTTAACAAATTAACTTGTAAAAAATATTGTTTTAATTTATTCAAAAGTTACAATTTCAATTTTTTGCTTTTAAATTTTAGTTAAAAAATTAAGATTTCCCCCCCCCCCCCTGGTTTTTTACCATTTCATTCTGGATGCATAACAAAACTATATTTCACAAATTTTATTTTCTTAGAATAAAAAAAAAGTTAAGAAAAGTACACAAACTTGCTCCCATAATTGTTTTGAGCAGTATAGTTATTAAGGAAAGTTAATACGGATCCTATTCTCGAAAAATAACATGAACGAAACAGTTCACATTTTACTCGAAAACCGGGAGAACGAAGTTTTACGCGAAAAGTCACATAAATAAAATTTCCTCAGACAGTTGTTACAAAGACTTAAAATTTGAATGGATTTTAAGAAAAGTCGTACAAAAAGAGGAATGCAAAGTGTATTTTCTCAATTTTCTTTGTAAGATAAGATATTTTTACATAAGGATTTAGTAATACAACTGTAACAAGTGTGCTTTTTCAATGATATACTTATATTTTGATGCAAAGTCACTCGCCAGTATTTTCAGATTTTTGAATAAGTTTGAAAATCATGTTCCTACAACAATTGTTCAAAATAGGTGAATGGATTTTAAGAATGCAAAAATGTACAGATTTATATTTAGAAATGTCGAAAAACATTGTTACGAGCATAGGAAATCCTTCTTTCATCTATAAAGCTATTCAAAAATATATTTTTTATTTTGTCCTTAACATATTTCATAGTGGCATTTTCAGAACCAGTTGGACATTTTTAGAAAACTTCCTGTTTGAAATATGAATATTTAAACCTCCCACGTTTCCAAGTACAGTGACAACTTTCGACTGAGACTGATTATTTGCGTTTTTTTCTCTGTATGTTCCCCGTGTGTTCCAACAGGCTGTATATCATAAAATTCAGTAGTATGATGCCTCGTATTAAATAAAATACGAATTTATTTGACATTTAAAAAATTCCACCATATACCTATTTATGAAATTGATAATTACAGACTAAATCAAAGTTTATTTGAAAAAATCTGAACTAAAAACAATCATAAATCATAAAAGAAATGAATGACACTGAGCTTCTTATCTATAATTCGTATTTTTTTCCAATCATTTCATTGACATTTTTAAAAAAATATTAATAGGTGCTACAGTGTTACAAAATAAGTCAAACCCCATTCGTATTATCACCTATTTTAAATTATAATCTATTAATTGTGCTGCATGAACATTTTAAAGGTAAATGATATTTAATTTGGGAGTACAAAAGGACATTTATTTTTATACCTGTATAATATATCAACATTTAAAAATACATAGTTTATCTATGGTTTCTTTCCGATTTCAATTCTAAAGGTAAGGCTTTTTCAAATTTCTGTGCATGTAGTGAAAGGTAAAAAAAAGAAATGCGAAGAGAAAGCTGCAAAAATGTGAAATTTCTTTATTAGGTTAGGTTTGAATTAGCATCACACTGAAGCTACGCAAGGGCTATAGACGACGGGAGTCGTATTTTAGAACCACAGTCAAGTGACGAGCCGACAGCTGAATAGGCACACAACGCAACCGTTAAGGGCGACATCGTACGCAGCGTTAGGACTTTGAAGGATATTTAACATGCACTTCCTTACACGGGGTATTGTTCGTCGGACATTTTTGGCTGCACGAGCCGTTTACAGGTCGACAGTTATTTCGGCGATGCCCGGACCCGAACCTGGGACCTTTCGCATGCTAGGCGAGAGCCTAACCGACTGGACTCTCCAGCCCTGAAATTTTTAAGTAAAAAGAGCAAAAAACAGGGACGTGTTCCATTTGCACACAACTATGTAGTTAATAGCATGCTAAAATTTCATGAACTATGACTTCAAGCTTGGATTGCCCCATTTTAACCAATTACTTCCTACAGAATATATACTGAACTATGTCAAGTAATTAGAATGGTTTGCGGTTAATTTCAGGTAGTTAGGGAGATAAATATGTATGCGCATTGTGGATGTCACACGAATTCATCATAGATTTAACTCGCTATCGGATTTACTGGAGATAACGTGAATGGGCATTTGTATTTAGTTCCACGTGTCTTTATTCATGAATACCGAAAAATATCTCCTTTTAAAATATATTGGGAAAGAATAATTTTTTAAGCTTATAAACTGGTTACATTTAAAAAAGTTGAGGGGGTTGATCAGTTCAATAAGGTATGTTATTTGGATTCTCGAAATCTTTTATAGTATAGTTTTAAAACGTGATCATTTTTTTCACTAAGTTACACCTGTTTAAGTTTCAATTAAACCCTTTCAGTCCGAGTGATAACGTTTGGCATCATGTTTCTGATCATAATTAAAAAATAATAATAGGGTTGACATCTATTGGGATAAATATTTTCTAATAGAAAAAAGTTTAAAGAATCGAATGATGTGCTTTTTGATATAATAAATGGCTACAGACGATCACAAAAAAATATCTTAAATGATATCAAATTGTCGTTGGGACTGAAAGGGTGAAACAAAAATTTAGAGATAACTAGTAAATAAAAAGACTTTGCATTTAACCTCTAGATTTAAAATGACTACATGAGAATTAATAATTTCTCAAAAATGTAAAATATTTAAATCTTACGAATCTTTATAGTTACTAAATTTTACAATTGGTTTGTTTCAGGTCCAGGAATTCATTCTAGCTTTTATCCCCGCAATGGTTTCGATCGGTGCTCGGGTTAGTTATCTATTCCCACTTGACAATAATTCACCAATCGATGTTCACGAAATCATTTATTTTCATTCGGTATTTGTGTTGCCACTCTGGACCCGAAACATGCCCACAGTTAAGTACTACTTCCTTACAGTTTTTTTTAAATACAATTTTTTCATACATACGTAAATATTGCCTTACAGTAGTTAATTGCCTTGGTCTTGTTACAAGCACGTTCTTGTTTTTAACTACTTTATTATGTTGATAACTTAAACACTCCGCCTAATTGAGTGTTCGTTTCTAAGGGTAATTTAATCGGTCTTATGCGAGGATGAATGAGTCGCCTAATTGGCTCTAAAATATTGTAACTAGCATTTTTGTTCAAGGGGGTGTTCTGAATGTTTGAAGCAATCTTGTTTATACTAAAGTATGCATTTAAAATTAGCTTTCTTAAAGTTCTCTTTACGAAAAGCTTTGATTTGATGCTCGTGTTTGTTCAGACACTAACACAGCTTTCCTGATGACTAATTAGTTAACCCTTTTAGTCCCAGTGATGCCATTTGGCACCATCATGTTTCTGATCATAATTTTAAAAATAATAGGGCCAATATCTAGCATCTATTTAAATCAATAAAAAAAAATTTCTAATAAAAAAGTTTGAAGAATCGAATGATGTGCTTTTTGATATTATAAGTGGCTATGAACGACCAGGAAAAAAATCTAAAATGATAATGCCCACAATTGTTATTTTGATTAAAATGGCTAATTAGTGATATTTTTAGCAAATTAAACAATTTCACTAATCTACTAATACTTTTTAATTTTTTTCTTTTAGCAATTACAGTCAATGTGGACTTCGTTGAAAGAGTTTTCAGTTTAATTGTATGTTGAAATTGTTGCTTACGCTTCAAAAATTAGTGACAGGCACATAGCCAAAGATATTATATTACCTTCCAATTATGACAATAAAAAGAATGCAAAAGCTTAAACGCAAATTGGATTGGGAGCTAAAATGTAAATTGGAAACGGAAGACATAAATTAAAAATGTTAATAAAACGTTTGATATTTTTTTAATACAACATGAATATTATAATTTATATTTTAAAATTCACTTAACTGAAAGCTGATTCGGTAAATATTTAAAGCTTGGTAAAATTAAGGTTGTCAAATAGACATCGTTTTCAAACGCTTTTTAATTTAAAGTACTATTATTTCAAAAAGTTCTCTATGTGAACTTGGGAGACCGTATTACTGTTGACAAAAACTAAAACCTCATTTAATTCCCCATTGAATATTTTTAAGAGCTTTTTTTAAAGAGAAATATTTTAAAGTATTGTTTAATTATTCTATAACTATATTAGAGCCTACCTATGGATTTCGCTGTCCACAATTTTGTGATCATGATTAATGAGGCAATGAAAATAAATTCTTTTATGTTTATATTTATTTAACAAGTGCTTGCTTAGTATTAGCTTCCATGGAGGCAACATAAGATAAAAATGCTTTGGCGTAGTAAAAATTCGCCAAATCTTTAGTTTTACTCAAACAAATCGAAGTACGTGCATTTCGACGTGGCGTAAAGTGAACTAAAATATTAACATGTTTTACGACTTTAGTGGCAACAATTCGACGTAGTGTTTTCATTTTTGGTCTTCTTTAATTACATTTATTTTGAACAACACATTATTTACTTACCTTTTTGAACTGTTTTTGTGTACAAAATTTTCTCGGTTCGTGAATCCTGTTAATATTCCGTCCTACAATTTCGCTTAATTTCCCCACAAGAAACAAAAGAACATCAAAATCGTTTTAATACAACATTGACTTTTTTTGGAAACGCTTTACGTACTAAAAAATTTAACCAAATAAAAAAAACGATAAAGTTTGATAAAATTCAAGAATAAAAATAAATTGGACGTAAAGAACTCTAAAATAGAAGAATCTTTAAATTGAGTAACACGAAAAAAACTATCATTTTGAGAGTGAAATCAATATGACCAATAAAATTGAAAGAAGGGCAAAAATGAAAACAGGAGAGTTACATCATCTGAAGCAACCTTATCGAAATAAAAACAAATGTTACTTATATTTCAAGCTTTAAAACGTTTCAGTTTTACAAATCGATTATAAAACCACAAAAATTTACTATTTTTTGCAATTATATAAGCTAGCCCGGGGGAGGTCCAACCGAACAAAAAAATTAATTTTTTTTCGACAAAAAAAAAAATTAATCTTGCCCAACGATTTTTTAAAACTATTTTCGCTCACTTTATGGTCTCAAAAGTTGTATCAAGCTCGTTTGTCTTTAAAGCTGGTTTTATCCAAATCTTGTTCTCAATAATGCCACTTGGAGACCACTTGGAATGTGAACACGATTTACTTCTTTTGACTACAATCTGTCGAGAGCACTTTACTTGAGTTTGAATAGCGTATTTACCCGTTAGTATGACTCTATTTGAGTTTGAAAAGCGATTGACGTAAAGCCTGTTTTTTCATATTTCAAAACGTATGAATATTTCAAAACCAAAACCATTTTTTAACCGAAATTTAATTGTATAATACAGAAAGTTAATTTTATAATAGTTTTTTGGCAATATTTTTAGCAGTACATTTTATACAAGCAAAACACTAATAAATGTTTCTCTCGCGCGTTTCAAATTTAAAAACTTCCTAATGGGACACTTTTGTGGGAAAAAAGAAAAGCTGCGATTTCTCACACACCTGTTAGACGACGCCACAACTGCAAAAAAATTTTCGTGAAGTTTACTAACGATTTACTTAGTAGTAAACTCTACAGGTATCACATACCACCAAAAACCTTTACTAGAAAATCCACCTGTTAAAACCAATCTCTGACAATAGGTATACAAACAGAAACTGGCTAAAATAATACAAAGCAATACTTAGAGTAAATTGAGGTAACGCTTTACAGCGCCCACCCCAGGCTATCTTTCTTCGAGAGATGCGTAGTTTCCCATGTTTGCAATTGTTATTTGTTTTCTCGAAATTTTGTCAATCGGTCTCGGTCATCCGCATTTAGCAAAAACTAACCGGGTGATACCGCGTCCGTAAAATTTGAAAGTTCACGAGACTACACATCGGCAATCCGGTTTTAACCGAAATTCTATTTGATAAAAAGTCTGATTCGATATCGGTCAAAGAGTGTAAATTAAAATCAATGTACGTTTCCATCATCGAAAAATTATAACGAATCGATATCGCAACGATAAGAAACCATAAAAAATGTGGTTTTTTTTTTAATTAATTTAGATCATACGTACAAATTGCGTTAAATTTATTTCTAAGAACTTCATATCCGAAAGCTTTATATCCCTGATCAAGATTTTAACCCCATATATTACACACGCAAAAAAAATGCGCATGTCCCGATGGCCGCGTGGATAAACGTGCTACTTCTCAGTTACAAGACGGGCGAACGGACTCTCGAGGTTGCGATATTACTAGTCCTGCTTCGGAAAAAGTCGAAATAATGCCTGACTAAACAGAAATTAGTGCGCCCTCTTCGTTTATACAGTTTATAAAAACCCACTGCTAGTAACTAATGCTTTCTCCTAGTAAAGATACTACATAAGTGGATGTATTGAATACAGAATATATCTAATAACGTTTAGCAAAAGTTTTTTAATAGTCTGCTTTGCAATTTAAATGATTGTATTGGATACTTTAGAGCTTTAATTAGGTAATATATAAACACAATTTTCTTATGTAACATTTACCAAAAAAACTTATGAAGCTGAGTTTCCTAGAGTATTCTTAGTAACCTTACATATTTTTTTAGAGTGCAGTTCAATCTACAAGTGCTCTCCAGTTTCTTTATTCTCTATGTAGCCTTGCGTTTTTATTTAACCTTCTTGATTATCCTCAATTTAATTATTTTCCTACGTTCCTAGGATAAATAATAACGGTTAATATGAAACTTTAAAATCTCGTTTATCATTCCCGATTGCCTAAGTTTGGTTTGGTTTGAATTAACGTCGCACTAGAGCTACACGAGGGCTATTGGCGACGGGCGTCGTATTTTAGAACCACAGTCAGGTGACGGATTGCCTAAGAGTAGCTAATGCAACGTCAATCAAGCAATCTATATCCTTCGTATGTCGAGTCAATCAATGTACATAGGTATATTTCCATAGAATGTAGTGAAAATGAACGTACTATATATGATACTCTATGTTATTTTTTGACAATTTTTGGAAGTTTGTTATCATTAATTATAGTGCTAATTTTTAACTAATTAAGTATTGTACATCCAAATAATGATAATAATTTTAAATAATACGCTGTTATATAGAATACATGCATATTTGTTTGCCCGTACTGCGGTTTGAAACTTTTGACGCAATTTCTTTTTAAAACTTGTATTACAGAAATATTAACAAACATTAAAAATTAGAACTTAAATATTAAAAGTCATAAATAACTCAAACATGTCATGTTTTAACATAATCCTTTTACAAAAAAAAAACCCAAAATGCTTGGATAAATATTTTTGACTCCTTTCGAACGATATATATATATATATATATATATATATATATATATATAATCTTCGAAAGGATTCGATCGATATATATATATATAACTTCGTTTCGATAAATATATATATATAAAATATATCTATATATATATATATATAAATATATATATATATATATATATATATATTATTTATATATATATATATATATAGTATATATAAAAATATATATATCTATATATGACTATATATAATATATATATATATATATAAGCTTATATGTTTAGATAAAAATAATTTTGAATGTAGAGTTTTATTTTTAGTGTAAACTATTTAATAAAATCAAATTCTTAGCCTTTAAAGTTTGTAAGTTCCAATCTCTGCTAATAAATTAAGGTTATTTGCACAAGCTTACTAACCAAGTTACCGAACAAGTTAACCTGTTGGTCAAAAGAAGAACTTGGGATTTTAATTCAGAGAAAAATTAAACCAAACCAAAAAAAATCATAGGTCAAAGAATAAAAGTTTTTTTGGATTTTTTTTTTACAATTTACTCAATATTTAGAAAAAAAACTATTTTTAATGTATAATTGGATGTGGAATAAAAAAACTACTTTAATTTTATAATTAAAAAAACAAAATAACCTTTTAATTGAAAACTTTAATTGTTTTCTTACGGAATAAAAACTTACAAACTAACTAAAAAAACTCACATTTTAATTCGACAAAAAATATCTAACAAAAAGGAATTGTCATTGGATGCCAGAGATATTTAATTATGTAACAAAAAATACCTTTATAATTCTAAAATTGAATCCCAATTACTAACAGTAAAAAACATTTATACAGTAGATAATTATAAAAAAAAACTTATCAATTATATATAAGATTTTTTTATAGTTCCCTGCTGCATAATTTTTTTTATTTCTTTTAATACCTTTTGATTTATATAAAAAAAAACTTTGAAACATCAGTCCAAAAAATATTTTCAAACGATATACAACAAAAACTGTTTTTAAACAATGAACAACGTGAAATTTCCATAATGTGAGTCTTAAATCCTAGATAAACGTTATTTCTGTGTCAATACGCATAGAAAAAAAGAGAGCACAAAAGTGTCGAATTGTAAGAACTCTCTCTCTCTCTCTTTAAGTTAAAATGTGTTTTTAAAGCTCTTGCATTCAATCCCTTAAGTAATAGGAAGTGACAGACTAACTTAACTTTTGCTAATTTTTAAATGACAAAAGCCTTTATTTTTGTGTTTGTTCCAGTTCGAAGCAAAAGTATATTAGTTAAACTTTTTTTAAATAAAATTTTTTTTTCTTCAAAGGCAGCAAATACATGAGTAAAAGAAATTTTTTGGGGGAATTTTTAAAGTTTTTTTTATTTAAACAAAAAAAAGATATCTGAAATGTAAGTATTTAACTTGTGTTTTGGAGCCGTGAAAATTCACGACCTACTTAACTTTCAGGCATCTGTCGAACGTTAAAATTTGAAAAAGAAGTATTTATTGTTCAATGTTTTGAAGTAATCGAAACAAAGTTTCTTTTATGCAGAAACAAGTTCGTAGTCTTATTTGTAAAAGTAAAATAAACCTTAAAAAATAGAATTACATTGAGTACACAAATTTATTAAACATTTTCTTGCTAAGTTTTAAGATAAGTTTTAGTTTATTCAGACTGCACTGTAGTCTATTCTATATTTTTAAATAATTATTACGCATTTTAGCGATTTGGTACAATAAAAAAAGTATTATTGCATTGATAATCTAAGGTACATAATCGTTTTTAACTCCAAACGATTTTTAACTGAATTAAACAAAAAAGATCCTTGAAATTTTCGTTATTTTAGAAACTATCACTTTTTTACTAGGTTTATTTAAATTTTACTATTGTTCTTTGGTACTTAAAATTATTCGAAACATATTTTAAACACTATTTTTTAAATTAATTTTTCAAAGTTTCTATGTTTTGTAAGGAAATTTACATTTTCACAGAAATATTTTCTCTCTATAACTTTGGAAAAATAAATTGCTATAGAAAGGTTAATGAATGCCTTCCTGAAGCATAATTCCCCAAACAGTTAAAAATAACCTTTATAAAGTATGTATAAACACTTCCCTTTTCTTATCTAATCATAGGGGGAGAGTGTTGTACCTTGGGACAATTTTTACATTTTACATTTTTTTCTCGATAATTAACGTCAAAATAAAAAATTCAAAGCAGCATTCAACACACCAATATATTCCTCTATAAGATATTATATTTAAATTCGTGGCAGCTTGAAATTAAATAAAAAATGCCACTCATTTAAAGTAGAGAGGATAAACTGTCCCAAGGTACATCATGAATGTTTTTGTACCTTGGGGGCATGCTTTATAATTCAGTCAATAGTCATACACTTGAACAAATTTGTGTCAGGATAAACAAACTTTAGTTCAAAATTACATCAGAAAAAGTGCTCTTTAGAACATTTCATCACAGGAAGGAAAAGATTTTAATCAGTGTGCCCAAAATATATTTCAAACTTCAATCATTATAAAATATATCGAAAACAAAGATAGATTTGTATTTACTACATTTTTGTGGAATTGCTCTTTAAATAAATAATAAAATATTTTTATTTATCCAAATAATAAAGAATTTAATCAAATTTATAATACTGTTCCCAAGGTACACCACACAACTACATGGTTTAAATAAAAGCAAGATAGTGGCCAAATCCAAATCATTATCATTATTTTCTCATACCAAAAATTTTTAAAATCTGCTCTTTATGAAGAAAATAAAATGCAATTGACTTTTTGTAAGAGTGCTAAGTAAAAAAATTATATAAGAATGAGAAAAATATTTACTATTTGGGGTAAAGAAATATTATTTTTGTCACCATTTTCATTCCATCAATTCAACAATGATGCTAATGTTAAATTTATATTATGATATGCTGATTGTTAAGGCTACTATTAGAAAATAAACAATGGTAATGAAATATTACCAATAGAATTCTTAGAATTGTCATGTCCCAAGGTACAAGCGCCCAAGGTACAACACCTCCCCCTACAGCAAAAACCCGATTCTTAGCCTGGTTCCATATACGACGATTGCCCGAAACTTTAACAATTAAAAAGTTATCTCTCGAGAATTTTACTTCAATGCCCTAAATTGAGAAAAAACAAAACAAAAGTAATTTTGTTAATTAAAAGAAAAAATCCATTTTTTTTATTTACTGAAGAAAATGTAATATTGGTGAAGAATCATCTAAATTAATAAAAAAAAAACATTTAATCACACTTATTTTATATTTTATTTTTTTTAACTCTGATTTCTATGAGAAGGGTAACCAACCCACTTTTTATTAAGATGAAAATATGTCACAGACATGATATCTTTTTCTTTTTATTCATATATGGGGGGGGGGGGAGGGGAGAAGGAAATGGAAGGGGGGAGAGAGAACTCAAGGTATTAAAGGGATAATGAGAATGGGAAATTTGAACTTCGTTCTGCTTTGGGAAAATGTCAACAGAATTTTAAAATCGAACTTAAGCCTTAATAAATACCAATCTGTATACTTACTAAGTATGGCCTTACGGCACGAGATAAATTTGATCCTAATATGGGAGGAGAGTCTGAATATGTTCAAATACTTATTAAATTAGCAGTTTTATATTTACGCATATAAATAGATTACTTACAATTATGTTCAGGGGCTGGGGAGCCCAGTCGGTTAGGCATTTGCCTGCCCGATTTTGTTAGATTGGGCTTCTGATGGTCCCAGATTCGGGTCCGGGCATCGCCAAAATAACAGCCGACCTTTAAACGGTCCGTGCAGGACCAAAAATAGTCCGACTATAATACCCCTGTAAGGAAGTGCAACGCTCAATATCCTTTCAAAAGTCCAAACGCGGCGTACGATGTCGCCTTTAACAGTTGCGTTTGGGTGCCCTACTTAGGTGCGTCTCGTCCACTTGAGTGTGCTTCAAAAATACGACCCCTTCGCCAATAGCCCTCGTGTAAGCTCACGTACGACGATAAACAAAACTGAAATTAAACATTAATGTCAGAACGTTAGCTACTTCACGTAAAAAATTGCTAATAGCATTATGTGATGCTAACTATAATATAAATAGTGATGAATTAAAAACACCATTCAATAGAGGTGGCGCCAGCGAAAACGAAAAAAAAAAAAAAACATGCTCCCAAACAACCAGGCAAAATCTTCTAAAAAGTCTTTTTAATCGCCATTTATGCCCTCAATCCATTGGAAACGAACGACAGTGGCAGAAATTACTTGGCGCAAAAAGACGTTTTTCCATCCGCCATCGAGACTGTATCTGACAGAAAACTGAGAAGTATGAAATTAGTCCATTAGAAGAATAACCACTGTTGACTGTTGTAAGATAGAAACTTGCTTTTATTCTGCGAGGTGAAGATTTATGATGTTGAGTTTAATCATGCGAAAGGGCCTTAATTGCATAACGCGGTAAATAAATCGAAATCTATGATTAAACCGGCCCCCCGTAAAAAAGAAATGCCCTTATTCTAAGCACAACGACAACATCCTTCAGTAACAGGTTTTGTTGGAATAGTTCAGGAATATTTCATTCATTGATTTACTAGGGGCCCGAATTGCCGAGTGGGTAGCATCGCAGGCCAGTAGTCTGCGGCGCTGTAACGGGTGCGTTCGATTACCTGCCTCGGCCCTTGGTGTACTTCCTTTGTGACAGTAAAACACTTCTGTGGCTTAAATTATATTGACGAATGGCTTATAAGCGGATCTCTGACAATCACACAAGCCGGAAATAATAAATTATAACTACCCTACCCTAACAATTGATACTACTTAAAGTTTGGAAATTGTTCAACAAACATTTTTTGGTTGCACTACGATAATAGATGATATAAATTTTTTTTCTACACATGTTTTTAATTCAGCGTAGAGATTATTATAGACCTTTATTGTCCTGTTTTCTTTCTCGTTAATTACTTACTTGGGATTACATTTAAATTGAGAAATTAAGTTTTTGTGCGAACAATGAGTTATACTTGATTTTTTTTAACACATTCAGTCCAGTGGATGCCATTTGGAATCATCACTTTTAATGTTTTTTCCAAAGTTTATGTCCCGTTAGACATAAAACCAAACACATATAATTCGCTCTTCACACTTTGTTCTATTAGACAATATTTTACATTAAACTCAATAGAAGTCGAACAACTATTTTTTTTAATTTAGAAAATAGCTAACAAAACTTTTCAACCTAATTTTTTGTAAATCACTTCAGTTCCGGTTAAAATAATTGCTAAAAGTTTTTTAAAAAAAATGGTCAGATACCTTAAAATAATATAACTCGAAGTGTGTTTTTGGAAATTATATATTTTTATTTTGTGTGTTTTTCCCCAGTTAGAATTATTTTCATTCATTTCAAAAAACCAATAAAAAATTAAAATGAATTTTTTTCCTCATGGAACTCTTTATTTTTTGACCTAAAATAAGCTGATTTTGTGAATAATCGCATGTTTTTCCCCCCCCCCCCCCCCTTGGGGGGTTTTCCCTTAGTGTAGTAAATTATTGGGACTGAAAGGGTTAAACAACAGTAACTATAATCTGGGTTGTGTTTAATTTAGTTAGTTTGATTATTGGAGCTACACTAGGGCTAATAGAATCTTAGTTAGGACTATCCACAAGTGTTTATTACCCAAAAGGCTTTATTTTTTCCCTTTAAATATTTTAACATTTTCATCATCCAACCATATGTGTTGCGATAATTTTACATTTTATACAACCTCCTATAAACAACTACCATGTGCTATTCTTATGGAATGTAGGAAATACGTTTCTTTTACGCCATTTAAAATTGAAATCAGATGGTGAGATTGAAATGATCTTACTACTACCTTTTAACAACGACGTTGTGAATACAATTAACACATTTATTGCTGAAAAAGAAAACCAAGTTGTTAAAATTCAGTTTCCGTTTAACTAAATTTGTCCAAAATAAATTATTCAGGAATCTGGTATTCCTTTGCCTTGCATTTTGTTTATTTAAACTTAAGAGGACTTTCTTGGGAATTCCACATCCTAAAAATCGTAATGTTATTCCTATGGAAAACATTCGCAAGTCAATTACTGCCACATTTTTAATAAAAGGTTACTAGTTTTTTGTATGTAAAGAACGAAAGGAGTAGATTTCTTAAAACTAATTTGTTTTGTGAAAATCACGTATTTAGTATTTTTAATAATTTTTTGAAGTTGGTAAAACATGGAGTACGCAGTAAGTTCAAACTTAAATTATTAAAAATACTAAATATGTGATTTTCACAAAAACAAGTTAGTTTTAGGAAATCTACTCCTTTCGTTCTTTACCATGATGCAAGAAACTAGTAAATATTTATTAAAATTGTGGCGGTAATTGATTTGCGAATATTCTCCATAGGAATAACATTACGATTTTCAAGATGTGAAATTCCCAACAGAGTCCTCTCAAGCATAAAGGTCAGTTTCGCTTTGCAAATTTTCGTACCAACTGTTGGTCGTTAAAGGGTACAACTAGCAAAAAAGGAACAAATTATGAAACTTAAAAAAAATTAAATTCAATAGTTTTTGCCGATAAAATTTATATATTTTATTTAAGAAAAATTGATAACTGAGAAAAAAATGACAACTGAGAGAGCAATTTTGCGATGAATTTTTGATGACATTTATAACTATATAAAAGTTAAGAGACATAGTTTCACTGGCATAAAAAACTTGCTAATTTCAAAATTGACTTCCAAAAAGTTAATTAATAATTTCTGACAGCATTTAGTCACCAAATTTAAGGGACTATTATACATGATCTGAACAATTACTTATCTAAAAATGGATAAACTGAACAATTATCTTTTTTTAATTCCATAAAGCTATAAAGTGGTTTTTAGAGGCTAAAATAATAAATTTATACATTTAATCCCGTTGATTGGAATAAATAAAAATGTCAACTTAAAAATGTCCACTTACAATGTCTTTAGACTGGGTTAAATAGGTTCAAGAAAGTTTGCTTTAAAATATTTATACTTTAATATTTCAAAATAAAATTAATCTCATAAACTGAATTTCTTTTCTATTGGTTTTAATTAAATAAAGTATTACTTTACTAATTTAGTGGAATAACTTAAACTAAAAACAAATATACTTCAAACAAAGAACGTGTATTCTTTTAAATCAATTACAAAAAACATAATTTCTGTTTGTCGAAACAGATGTTTGGATTTTATATAATTGTATTTACTAAAAATAACCTTTGTAATAAAACAATGATTGCAGTTAAGGGTTTCAAAGTTATTGTTGATTAAATTTATATGTATTTCCAATATATATTCTTTTGTTATCAGTATTTCACATTGAATGCATTTGTTCAAAACAAGTGCGAGAATAACAAAATAAGCCTCAGTAGGAAAAACTACAAATAAATAATAATTTAAAGTTTATTGTTATCTAGATAAATTAATAAAGATATAGCAAAGCAATTCTATTTTCAAAATCACGTATTTCAATATTTTTAATCTGTCTGTATAAAATTGACTGGAGAGATATTTAGACGCATAATTTTTTCATGAAATGAGAAATACAAAAAAATTAATCATTGTAGATAAAGTATTTTAAATTTTATGTAGAGTTTTTCAAGTGAAACTTTTTTCGTGAAATGCTTGCAAATTAATAGAAACCCGTTTTTGTTCGAGTGTATTTGAAGTTCTAAACCAAAATATTTACTTATTTTCAACTAACTAAAGCAAATATAATAGTTTAAAAAAAATATACGAAAAGGAATAATAGGCTTAAACTAAATAATTGTGTCAATTTTATCAAGAATTTATTAATTTTTAAAATAGGTTTTTGCACCGTATTTGCTACCATTCAGTGTACTATCTACTTTATTAAAAAGTGATTTAAAAAAAAAAGCTTCCCCGAACCATACTTGGATCACTGCAAACTATAACACACTTCTTCCCCTCAATGCTTACGCCTCTCCTACAACATTACGAGACCTTTTCTATTTCTGCAAATATTTAAAACTTGTATTTTTATTCAATTTCTACAATAAAAAGAGCAAGTATTTGAGTAAGTTAGTTCACTATAACTTATGACGATCCATTTTTATTCGGTTTACACTACTGCACTGTTTTAAAATATAAAAAATATCGTATCATAAACTCATTTCAGACAAGGGATGGGTCGAGTTCTTTCAACCTTGCAAATAAGTGGCTCTATTTTCGCAGCTTAAAATGATAAGATACATTTCAACTTAAAAAGATTTTGGCACCCTTGAATGTATGATTGATTGCTCCTTCAATTAACGATTCTGTGTTATCTTGCCTCGCTCCAAAAATCTCAGTTTGTTAAAGAATCGAAATACAACTTTAGAATTGTATTGTTGGGTAGGGTTGATACATATATATTCCAACTTGTGTGCTTGATCAGAGGTCCGCTTAAGCCTTCGTCAAGTAAGACAGACACAGAAATAATTTTTACTGTCACAGAGAGAGAAATTACACACAGGGCTAGGGCGGGAATCGAAAACTTTAGAATGTATTTATTGTTTGAATTATTTTTAAAATGAACTTAGTTAAGGTAGGCGAATACCCAAATTCTAAATTTTTACTATTGCTTTAATCTTTTCCAAATTTGGCTCTCAGTGATTTCAAATATGATGAATAATACCATTTAAGCTTTTGTTTTTATTTAAATATAATTTATTTATTTTAAACGGTGTTTTTCTACTAAAAAAAGAGGTTTACGCCACACAAGTCTACCACATTGAATTTTCATCCTATGAACATTTATTATGTGTTAAATTCTTCGTGTTGAATTGATATAGCAATGACCCTCTAGAGTTACATACAAATTACAAAAAAAAGTTATTAAGAAAAATTTTATAAATTAACAATAAAAAAAAAGGTTTTTTTTTTCTCGATTAACCTACACTTGGACATTTTTTTTTGAAAAAACTTTTATATTTACACCAGATGTTAGAGGTTCATGGCACAGATATATATTGAAATAGCATCTGTGAAAAATTTCAGGTAATTTAATGTAAAACTTTTTATGCTAGAAGTGCTGGCGTAAACCCTTTTTTTTTAGTTGAAACACCGTTTAAAATAAATCAATTATATTTTTAAAAAAATGCCAAAAAACATTGTCCATTATATTTGAAATCACTATGCCAAATTTGGAAAAGATTAAAGTAGTAGTAAAAATTTTTGAATTTTGGGTATTCGCCTACCTTAAGTTGCAAACTTATGTTTGATATTTTTAATTGGGATTGGTGGCCTGATTTTTTTAAATACCTTAAAAATTATGAAAAACCTCTCAGTGAGTTCAATATTCAATATTCATTAATATTTCCCCCTTTAATGAATGTATTATTTCACTGTTAGCATATTTGTCCTTTAACATTATAAACAAAATGACTTGAATTCAATAATTTCTTTACTGAGCGAAGAACGTAAAATTTGCCATACCGACATAATTATATCCACCAATTCGATTCATATTTACAAATCTTATCTTTATAAGTTAATTTTTATCACATTAAATCAACTATATTATTTTTAAATTTTAACTAA
Source organism: Hylyphantes graminicola (assembly GCA_023701765.1). Lineage (NCBI taxonomy): Eukaryota > Metazoa > Arthropoda > Arachnida > Araneae > Linyphiidae > Hylyphantes > Hylyphantes graminicola. The sequence goes on along the minus strand of CM043118.1, from coordinate 58,281,146 downwards.
TATTTTTCGATCGGAATTCTCAGAAATGTTATTGTAAATGTTTGAAAATAAGCAACACTGGACTTTTACGTATGTTTCGCTACTTTTTTTTAATTCTGAAACTACTTGGAACTTGGCAGAGGGAATTTTAGTAATCTGTTCTAGTTTTCTATTGCGAAACACGAAGAAAATGTCCCGCAGTATCTTTTTGATCTCAAAGTAACACAAATTTCTATCCCCAATCTTTTTCTCTATCCGTGAAAATTTGTTTTCAGAGTTGCGACACTTTTTGATTAAACATTTAATTTATAACAATTCCTAATGATCTAATAGTTTATTTTAGAAAAGGTAATAAAACTGGCATGTCTTTGAAAAGAGCACAAAATTAAGTTTTACGATAAATTTCCTATTAAAAAAAGTGAAAAATGTCGTTAGCAAAATTTAATATAAAGCTTTAAAAGGCTTTTAAAAACCGAAACCAATAACGTTCCAAAAACATAAACTATAAATTAGGTTTTAAATGTAGAAAGCTCAATGTTTTAAGGGTTATTAAATTTCAAATAAACTTAAAAGTATATATTTTGAAATAAATTGTTACATTCTTTTTTAAAAAAACGATACTTGATTTAAAAAAAATAGTCAAACCCAATAATTGGCCATGTGTTGCTTCGATCTATATGTTTGCATTGAAGATATTTTACATTAAAATGAAATACTTAAAAAATACACTTAAAAACTAGTATAACATAAGACACATTGTGAGATTTCTTAAAAGATAAAAGCACAATAATTTATAAAATAAAAAGCAAAACTAATTATTGTTTGTTTTACTATCAAGTATTGTGATGTTCGTTTATTAAAAAAATTGAAAATAAATGTTGAATGTTCACAAATACAAGCAAGGTTTTCGGCATTTGTATATTTTCTGGGTTTTTGTTTCAAAAAATGTGTAGATCAGTAAATATTTCGAAACAATATGTCGATTTCAAATTTTATTTTTAAGAGTAAATAATAAATAATGCATAGATTAGCAAAGTGGATTTTTTAAAGCATTTAAACTATTATGTTATGAGGTATTTTGTATCAAGTACATCAAGGTGAATAAAATATTTTATTAAGCATAATCATTTCAGCATTTAGCTTTAAAAGTTACTAACAAAAAATGCTTGGATAAGTATAAGCTAAACAATATTAATGAATAAACAAACTGATGTAAATGGGCTTATTTCAAAGCCCAATACACTATTGAATACTTCAGAACATTTGTGCTAATATTATCAAACTTTAAATATTATCATTCACTTACGTGTTTTAAATGTATGTTACTGACGTACTATTCGTAAAAAATGGAAATTATTTATAATGACGACAAGTCAGTTTAAATTGATACCCTGCAATATAAATACGTAATGTATTCGCTTTTGATACATATTTAAATTTAGTTCTTCTTTTTTAATGTACCGAAATAGATAGAATAAAATAGGAATATATTTAGGTTTGTAACTATATATTTTTTCTTGTTTAAAATTAGAATTCGTACTTAAATTTACTTCGCTTTCGTTTCAAATGAACATGCATTTGTAAAGAAAAGCAATTGAATTTAAATTTTGGCAGGAATTCTTGATTTCATTACTTGAATCATACTAAGAAACTATATATATTTTTCTCTCTAATGGGGCTGCAATATTGGCGGTTAAACCTTTGAAGACTCTGCATATTCCGCCCTGAACTGAGCAATTTTTTTTATGTGACATCATCTAGGCGACTATCTCTACCAATTTTGACGCACAGATTACAATGAATCTGAGCTCTCTGTGGTTGTGAAACGTCTCAGCCACTGAGCCTCTTCTAAGAAACTACATGCAGAGACGATTTTATATATAAGCCCGCCAGCTAAATACCCGACAGGCCATTATCCCGACAGCAAAAAATTAGTAACTAAATTGCCCTTAATACAAAACTTCGAGATTTCCCTGTAAGGGTTGGTTGACACATATTTTCCGGCTTGTGTGCTTGGTCAGAGACCCGCTTATAAACCTTCGCCAAGTAAGACAGGCGCAACCCATACATGCGCAACAGATGCTGCCATCTATCGCGCGCCATCTCCACAATTTAGACATGTCCCTGAAGGCGAGAGAAATAGTCTCCAGGGACCTTTACCAGTGGGAAACCGCTCAATGACCACCCACAGAACTTTCAGACCCAACAGATTTAACGAGCACGCACTCCGCATATACTCGACACACACAAACATCCATACCTTAACGAGATTCAAGCCCGGACCCAGAAGCTCCAAAGGCTAACACCTTAACCATTGCGCGGCCCTTTAACCCTTTCAGTCCCAAAAATTTACTACACTACAGAAACATCTGATATTCACAAAATAAGCTTATTTTAGGTCAAATATACGAATTCCATAAGAAAAAAAATCATTTAAATTTATATATGGTTTTTGAAACAATGCCAAAATTTTTTAACCGTGGAAAACAACAAAATAAAAAAATATATATTACCTAAAAACACTTCGAGTTATATATTTTAAGGTATCTGACCATATTATTAAAAATAATTTAGTAATTACTTTAACCGAAATAGTTTAAATTGTATTTTAAATACGTGGAATTGAAGTGAACTTATCAAAAATCAGGAGAAACGCTTGTTGACTATTTTCTAAATAAAAAAAATAGTAATTCTGACTTCTATTGAGGTTAATGTAAAATATTGTCTGATAGGACAAAGTATGAAGAGTCGAATGATGTGTGTTTGGATGTCATAACGGGACATAAAAATTTTGAAAAAAATATTGAAAGTGATGATGCCAAATGGCATCACTGGGACTGAAAGGGTTAAGTATGTTCGGGTTCATGTAAAAAAGCTTATTTTCATACCATTACCATATTTTAATGCTCATTTTTAAAAATTCATTAAGATCATTAAGCTCACAAAATTATCGCTCGAAATATCATACAATACAATTTATTGTAATTTTTTACAATTGTAATAGGGTATAAGCTTTCATGATCGTACAATTATTTTTTCACAAATTTTAAAACACAATTTTTTTTTTGAAAAATGCACAACTTATTCAGTAAACATTTCTTCAGACATATTTGAAAAAAGGATTTTATTTACGGTGACGTTTTTTTTTAATAGAACTTTCAAATTTATCGCAGTAAACCTATAAATAACTACACAAGTAAAATTGTTGAAAAGTGTTGCCCATTTCTCAAAGAACTTTTTTAAAACGTAGTGTAAAAAAGCTTGTCTTAAATTGTTGTGAAAAAAACCGCCCAAGCATAAATCTTAGTTTTGAAAGAAAACATTTCTTAAATCTTTTTAGTGGAAATGTATAAACTTTCAGTTTGGCTTAAAATAACTTTCGGCTTTTTCCTATTTATAAACAAACTTATTATTTTTATTCTTTAGTAAAATCAGAATTGTGAAAGCATCTTGTATGTAGAAAATATATATTTATTTTTTCTTTGAAGCGCATGTAATTCCCTACTTTGAGTAATTTCCTTTAATGACACCAAGGAATTACGATAAAGAGTTTTGGTTTAAACTATTAATTAAAAAAGGAACTCAAACTTTTGCATTCATAAAACCATTAGAAATGTTCATTTGTAAAATGATTTAATATCATTTGCAAACGTCGGGTTTTCGGCACTCGCTACTGCTTTTAATTCTCTTACAAAATCGAATGAATTCAGTTCTTTTAAAAATTATAAGTTATTAATTTAAAATTACTTGACTTTACTACAAAAATATCAAACTTACGAATAAGTAACACCCCTTTGAAGTATTCCATAAGATATTGGGTTCTGAAATAATACAATAAAAAGTTAATGAATGGGCTTGTTTGTATCTCTATCATTTATGTATGATTTGATATTAACTTTTAAAGTTATCTGTTGAAATGCTGATACTTATTAGAAAAATGTATTCACTTGGACATTGTTGACACAAAATGGGCCTTTGCCTTTTAATGCCATTTTAATTTTTAATTTTATTGCGATCTTTGAAACGGGATTAGTTAAAGTAATTTTTAAACAGATATATTTCTAAATGTTTATTCATATATACATAGTTTTAGAACAAAAAGTACATAACTATAAGATTTTAAATATAATACAAATAACTGCATTAGTTTTCTTAATATTTTTTATTAGCTTAAAGGCTCTTAGACTTTATATTTAATAATATTAATTAATTGTTATAAAGATTTTCGTTCCTTTCAAAAACAAGATATTTTTTTAATTTTCCAAAATAAAATTTTAGTTTACTTTGGAATGTTATAATAATTTGAAATAATCTAAGAGCGTCAATCTTTATAAACGATATATTATTGGGGCAGATCCAATAAATCTTGTTCCCATGACAATAAGAACAGTAAATTACTTCACTCCCCGAAAAGTCCACATGGACCTTTTTAAAAATCACTTCACTACTTCATTTTACAACTCCTCCTATTCTTTTTTTAAAAATAGAATGAAAGCTTGAGCTCTTCAAAAGTCGGCTCGCTGGCTCAATGGTTAGTGTACAAGCCTTTGGAGCTGGTGGGCTTGGGTTCGAATCCCAGTAAAAGCATGGATGTTTGTACTTGTCAATATATGTTGTTATTTGTCTATGTGTTTGTGTCGTCCTCCTTTGTGTGTCTTTTGTGACTGTCTCTTCTGGCGAGCTGGGTAATGGGCTATAAAGCCTACACTCTCCCTTCAAGAGGGCGCATTCACTGTCATTGAGCTCTTCAAAAATACCAATACTGAAGTGCTTGTTCTACTGCTAATGTTCTGTTTACTTACTGTTTTGTTTGATTGCAATAACAGTGATAAGTCTATTGGATCTTTCACATGTAACGCTAACGCCATTTATACATTTGCAACATTTTCAAAACACTACAAATATCACCGGAACGAAAATTAAAAATTGACCTATGCTTCAATCTTAACAATTATTCTTCGATAATTACGAAAAATTCGTCTTCATAATTATTAAAGAAAAAGTGATAATCCCCACAAAAAATTGTTTGTTTCTCGTTTGTAAATGAATTAATAACACGATGAAGAATATTAATTGAATATGCGAAAGAAAATTAACGCAACGCCAATTTGGCTTTTAGAGCTTAAATTATCACTAAATGGTGTATTAGGAGAATTTTCAAAGGTGCATAAATTTTGTGTGAAAGATGTTCTTAGCTATAGGATCCCTTACAAACCTAATTTGTTTAATAAGATTTAAGTGTGTATTAAAGCATTCGAAAACCAGGTTAAAGGTCATTTTTAGTCATTTTTCTTTGTCCTCTAATTATAATCACTGTATATATTGCTTGTTCAATTTATTTTCAATTGCAATTGAAGAAATAGTTTTCAGTATAATTTTTCTTTCACAATTTCAATAACAAAGTTTATAAAAATCGCCTTAAATCGAAGCTTGGGCAAACGATTACCTAAATTGACAGTTAGGATTCCGGTTAATCAATTAAAGCGGAAATATTTAAAAAAAAAAAAGCTATAAGTCTGTATTGATATTTATTCTCTGATTAATTACATTATAGATGAATAACATTCGACAGATTCCACGGATTCCAGATCCATTCCACGGGAACAATTGTACATAATTTTCTCTTTCTTCTTTTATATACGTAATGTCTTAAACGGTTGCAGCTTTTTGTTGGAAAACATGTTTTGGATAAAAACATTTAAAATTTATAGGTATATTTTTCAATATTTTTTTATAACAAAATAAATATTCATTTTTTTCTAGGTCCAAGCAAAAGCACATATATATTTTTACTTCCATTAGAAAAGAATTATCTTATATTGTTCATATAATACTTTATTGTGACACATATTAGTTTCTTTTCACCTATAAATATTTTTCTGCGATACTCAACTGTTTCCACGCTGTGTGACATTTAGCAACAGAAATAAACCTCTCGCGGTTTCTGATTGGACCTTTTTTTAATGCGTCCTAAGGCTTCGGAGAACGATAAACGAATAAATGACAGAAATTTTGATTTTGTTTGTTGAATGAAATTCAGATTTTTATTAAAGTTTTTTTTTTAAAGAAATGAAAATTTCTTAGGTTCGTAAGGTATTTGAAAACTTTGATTCATATTTGTTTTCAGTTAGAACTTCAATAGAATAATTTGTTTTTAGAAAATAACAAACGGCAGTTAATTTGTTTGCGGAGCAAAATCCGAGTTTTATTGACACACGAAAACTATTTTTAACATAAAAGTTATGCTGTTTCAAGCTTAAAATAGTTAGAGAGGTGATTAAAAATAGAAGTTGGATTAATCACGTACTAACTAAATAAAACTATTTTGCGTTAAATAACGGACACAAAAATCTGTTTGTTGATGGAAATTCAGACTTTCACTGTAGTTAATGTTATTTATTATGCGCTAAATTAAAGCTACTTAACCCGAATTGAAAGTTGCTTAAACTTTAGGCTCACTTACACTCTTAAAACAAACACTCCTAATTTACCTCAGTCTGAGTGGATTTCACTCCTCCAGACTGGAAAATGCACTTCTCTTTTTGGAGTGGATCCTTTGTGTGTTAAACTTCCGACAGGATCACTCCAAACGAGTAATTTTAACTCAGTCTGAGAAAATATGCATGCCTTTAGGGTGTCGAAAATGCACTTCTCCAACTGGAGTGGATTTCACTCTTTTGTTTTAAGAGTGTATAAGCTAAAGTAATTTGAATGTTTTGAAGAAGTTTAAAATTTAAGCCGTTTTAGAGTTAAATGCTGATTAATGAATTTCATTGAAAGTTACGATGACATCGCAACATTAAAAAGTACGTAAAAGGATCTAAGTGAGCTTTAAAATTAAACCATAAAAAATTGATTGTGAAATATTTTGAAAAGAGTTTTTGGAAATAGCAGGATAGTATTTTACTAAAAAAAATATGATTTGGTTGCAAATTTAATGTTATGTTTAGTGTGAAACAAGATATAGAACTTACAAATAACCATCATTTTGGATTTCCATCACTTTGAAGTGGCCTGTCCTTAATCTAGTTAGGGTGGTCGCAGTTACCTATGGTGTTTAATTCGCAGTTTTGGTGTTTAATTTTAACACTTCTGTTATAAATTATTTTATTATATTATTTTCGTGTCTTATTTTTTTATTCTAGCATAAACAACAGTTGTTCGTGTTTGGGGAATGCTAAACAGTCCCTTATTCAATACGCGACATGCTTCAATAATAGTAAAGTATAAAACTTTTTTTTAACTGATATATGATCAATATCACTCCAAAAACTTTCGAGAACAAACTAAACTTGAGCCGTGTCAGATATTGTCTAGCAAAAATGAAGAGATGCGTTTTAAATAAAGATGTGTTTTCGACCACGGATATGGAATACATTTTCTATCTACCGCATTGAATTCCGATATTGGATTTATTTCATATCGCTAAAATATTTTAGACTGTGGGCTGTGTGAAAAGAGTGTATCTGACATTCAGTATTTTGATAACTTGTAAAATTTTTGCTAAGCTTAAACGAATCCTTAACGAATGTAATCATGATAACTTTGTTAGAAAAAATTATGCATGGGTTAACTATTAAGTTTTTAAGTATAGTAATGAATAGTCTTTTTTGCCTCCTTAAATTCTTTTTCAAAAGTAACCTAAGATGTTTATGTAATTAGTCATATTACGTAGCAACTGAATGGGTGAAGCAGTTCTCTTATATTTCGGTCCTTTTAATTATTTGCTTATTTTTATTATTATTATTATTTTTATTTTTTTGGATTAGGTGGTGGAGCTAACAAAAGTGCATTTGTCATTATGTTTTAGTTTATTTTTAAGCCATTTAGATCATTTGTAAAGTCATAAATTATAGCAACCGTCACTAACAGCCCTCGTATATTGCGACGATATTTCAACTTAATCTAACCAGATTGTAAAATATTTGCTAAAATTTAACGCATCCAATGTACTCATTGTAAATTTGTTAAAAAGTTATGTCTGCGTAAACTATTTTTTACTTTTTATGTAAAATAAAAATCCACATTTTTTACTTCCTTCAATCCTTGTTCAAAAATTAACTTAACATATTTAGGTTATCGCCACATTACAAAAAAAAATGATTCTTGACACTGAAAACAACTTTTTTTATGTTTATGATTCTTTGTGTGAAATCATTTAAAAGACTGAATGTTATTTACGTACATTTACTATCAGCGGTTAAATTTTCGAATATAAGCCTCGTATGCCTTGGCTTTGAATTGAAAGAAGGGTGAAGTTGAGAAAATCGTTTTTTTTTTTCAAAGCAGAACTAAGGCATAGAGTCCGGCTCGTTCACTAGGCGACTTCTTTCAATTGAATTCACCATTATTCAAAGTCGCCCATGAACCAACTCGACCCTATATTTTAATTATATAGGGTGTCCGTAAGATACTGTCTAGTTTTAATAGTATATTACAGGAGTTTATTTTATACTAAATATAACAAATCATACATGAAATTGAAGGAAAACTAACCTAGTTTTTCCTATAAGTGCTCAATGTGTGCGCCTTGAGTGATACGGCACACATCCAAACGAAAATAAAATTCTTCTCATACTGTCAACAGCAATTCCGGATTAATGGAAGCAACAGGCTGTGCATGTGCAATTCTACCTTTCAAGGTTGGTAAATCATGGGGTAGGAGTGGGACTCTGTTGAAGTTTTGCTTTATTCGTCACCTTCAACCACAAATGTCGAACGATTACAATTGATACTATCAAATTTGAAACTCGGACATTCTTTTACGGAAACGGACTACATCCTTCAATTAAAATTGATTTCGTGCATTAGAAAACCTTATCCACATAAGAAAATGAAAGCCTCAAAATACCTTTTCAAGCTTACATTTTGTTGAATATAAAAGACCGTATTTTGTCAAAATATTATATAATTACAAAAATCAGAAGTATTTGCTGAAAATTTAAGTGTAAAACTTATTCAGCACCAACTAGTTTTTTCAACCTATTTTATCCTTTGTAATATAATTAAACAAAGTTAGTAAGTAGTCGGTTAAGGGTAAATCTTTAACTAGATCTATTGTCTGTGTTATGCATTTTAATTTTGACTTTATTTCATCGAAATTCGTTATTACTGTGTACTGTGTTAGCTGTGTCGAACTGGCGCAGCTATTTTCAATGTTTGAATAAGTTTTCCCGCTGAATAAGCTTAACTTCTCAGAATATTTCTTGAAATTTATTCATAAAAGAAAATAGTATTTTTGTTCGAAGTACGCTATTCTAAAGAATAGCTTTCGTTAAGACTTTTTTGTTTAAATAAACTATATGAAAAAGTTTTTTCCCTACTAACAATATTGAAAATTAGGAGAGACTAATAAAGAAATATCTCTGACAGCTTTTCTAATTTATTCCTCTTCTTGCAAAAAAATTGTAGACTACTACTTCCATACACTTATTTTAATATTTAATAAAATAAGCACTTAAAATATATTTTGAAAATATTTTATGGAATTTTCTAAAAATATTGATACATAATCGGATCAACATCATAACTGATTTTATTTGATGCTGTTATTTCAGTTTAAATTGTTACAACTTTACTGTAATAGTTGTTTTTTTTTTAATGAATATCTTTCCAAAACACACTAAAAACACAAAGAAAATAAAATATTTGAGTATAAAACTTTATTTAGTTAACTTCGAACACAACAGATTTTAAATTTCTCGTATGTTTTCTTCAGTTTCCCGTCCAAAGCCCAATTTTTTCTCGTTCTTTTTCGTCTGTCATGGAGTAAATAACTGTCCGCGTGTTCTTCATAAACTTTTACAGACTTCTTCAAATCCCGTAGCTTCCATACTGATGTAACGCAGTTCTGTGAAACTTTTCTTTTTAAATTTAAACTTCGTTTTTTGTAAGCTTTTTATGTGATAAAGCAGTGAAAAAGAGTTTCTGATGTCTAGGGACTTCGTGTTTTGGAAAAGACTCTTTTTTTTGGACATTTATTCAGCTATATTCGATTGTGAAGAAAATTCTTGGGCTTATACAGTTTTCTCTATATGGAGGAAGTCTTCTGTATTTGAACATGTTTCATGTTTTCAGGTTCTAAAATTTAAGAAAATTATTTGGAACATTTATAATATTTTACTGAAATTGTATTAAGCCACCTTCCTTTTTTCCCTCCTCTTTTTTCTTCTCAAAATATAAGACTTTCTTTGTAGTTAGTTACCATGCTATGGGAAAGTTTCAGCAGAAATGATGGAATGAAAATGTATTATTTCTTGAACTTCGATTGGTCAATCAATGTCACTTGAGACCAGGGCACCAATTGGAGTAACAATCGAAGGAAGCACAAGAATAAAAGCCTTAAGGGACTGCGACACCTGATACCATTGGTTCTACTAACGAAGAGAGCTTATAGCTCTAGTGTGACGATAATTCAAGCCAAACCAAACAGACGAAGACAGTTGAAGAGTACAGGGGAAAACCGCTTGATTTCGTAGAGAACTTGCATCAGCAGGCCACTTTGGCGATGATAGCGAGTAATCGATTAAACTGGTGTAAAGAAACCAGTTTCTACCTACCAAGATTCACGCGATGCGCGATTCCAACGCTTGGACCAAGCGAAGAAGAAAGAGAGAAACCGGTTTCCTGTTGCCAATGTCAGCCAAGCAGACACAATTACGGGACGACTCCTAATAAATCATGAGGTTCTTCCCCTATACTCTTCAGTTGCGACCACTTTCGATCGCATGGTAACCCAAGTCCTCCAAGTTCATCTTTCTGAATAATGGCATGGGGGATCGGTATTGGTCTAAATAAAACACTTTAAATTTAACTCAAGTAACCAAGAAAGCTTTTTAATCTTCCATTCTGCTTATCATTTAATTGCATAAAGGAATATATAATATAATAGCATCTGCTACACATGAGACGATAATTTATTAAGTTAATTCTAAAAATGGTGATAGTTTGGACACCCGGATCTTTTATTAATTGTAAAATATAATTTTAAAAAAGGATGGGGGCCAGAGCCGAAGCTCGGTAGCCAAAAAAAAAAACACTATCTTACATCTTGAAGTATAATTAAAAAGTGCGTAGTAAAACGCATCGAATTGTTTAAGTTGAAAACTGATCACGTTGCGCAAATACCTCTGAGAATTTTTATAATGACTCAACTATTCGTGCAACTGACGTAATCTTGTCTTTTTATATCAATGGTACATTCTTATCTGAGCGTGGCAAGGCTACAGATAATCTACAATACTTAAGGGAATTTTAATCGTGGGCATACTGTCTCGTATATTTTACGCGATAAAGCGTATAAGTTTCGTCAAAAGCATTTTACATATTTCGTAGCAATTTATGAGAAAATAACGTGGAAAAAATTAAAAGAATTGCAAAGCTTGCCAATATTTTGTCTACAATCTGGATATATCGATTGAAATATTGATCTTTATTAGTAACTAATTACTGCTTGGATCTCACGACAGCTGACGCCCAGCTTTTGAAATAAATTCCAGTTATTGGATTGATTGAAAGAGATCGTCTGAGGACCTTCCAGATTTCGTGGAGGATAACTTGAATATTGAGTTAGTCTTTAAACTGAATAGGAACTTATTAATTTCTTTATTATCATTTCCTTATACTAATTAATTATTGCGTTATTTACTTCGGGAAATTTTGTTAGTTTAGAGAATGATAATGAATTTAATAAAGTTAAAAATGTTAAAAATGCTGTGCTAAAAAATTACAAAAATGAATGAGGTTAATAACATGCTTTCAAAAATGTATTTAAATATACAGGGTGTCCGTAAAAGAATGTCCAAGTTTCAAATTGTTATACTATCAGAGCTGTAATAAATCGACAGTTGTGTTTGAAGGTGACGAATAAAGAAACCCCCCAAAATTTTCAGATAGTGCATGCTCTTAATATGTCCTTTAACTTTAAATAACTCTAATACAAAAAATGACGTCGGTACAATAAGTATATGCCCTAGTGGCAAAACAATGCATTTCTGGCGGCGTGTTCACACAGCAAATTTGAATCACAAAGCGAACCTTTCCAAGTTTATTTTACAACGTGTTTGCTGAATTGTAATGAACCGATAAATTAATTCACTAAATGTGTCCTATTTAACTTGTTCAAGCTACCAGTGAGATAGAGCTATAAAGGGATTGGAACAAAATCTACACGATTCCAAAGGTCCTGTTTAAATAGTTTTAATGGAGGAAAATAATACGCATGGACAGTTTATTCCTGCTGCGATGAACTGAGTGTTGATAGGGTTTTAATTCGAATGAAATAAGGTTTATAACTGCAAAATTTATAATTTGAATTACATATGTTATGTAGGTCCCTTTATATAGGATCCCTTGTTTTATAGGTCTCCTCTCGATTCGCTATGTTGCCAAAAACTCATGAATTTGGTAAACATTTCTCAACGGATTTATAGTTGTAGCGATTTCATTTAAATTTTGAATATTTACAAAGCCGATGAGTTTTCCAGAGAATGGAGATGCTATGTATTTTTGTTGGTTTGTAGACATATACATTCAGGTTTGTGTGCTTGGTCAGAGACCCGACTATAAACCTTCCTCAAGTAAGACAGACACAACACACACATAAGTGGATCCATCTAATTTCTATAGACAGAGGTCAGCTAGAGAATCGCCACAATTGACTTGTCACGATTTGGTATGGGAGCTTGGAGGACTTTGTAACTATGACGGAATTTTATATATAACGTGCACCAGTCACCATTAGCGTACAGTACACGGGGGGGTCTTCGGAAGGCAGCGGGTCTCGCACTCGTAACTTTAGGGATGGCAGTTCAAGACCTAGGCCATCCCGGCCTCTATACTTTGGTGAATGGCGTTGCAGTTTGTCTTCATATGCTTTGCTCTAGAGTAAAACTTTTATAATCTATTAAAAACGATCTACGGATGCAAATTTACTCCACTCTAAGAAAACCAGGGATTTCTTGAAAATTGGCTAGTTTAAAGTGACATATTTTACCTTTCAGATTTCATTTCTGCTAAAGCTCTAGATTAGCGGTCGCCAGTCGCCAACTGGCTACTATTACATCGAAAGTGGCTACCTAAAATTCGAATCACAGTCGCCAAAAGTGGCGATCATAACTTTTCCTTTTTAACAAATAATTAACAATGAAGCTGCATTTCTAAAATAATAATAATAATATTCTGATATAATGAGAACATTTCTTGAACAATTGTGGGCGACGTCAAGAATTCTCCGAAACTAATAGATAGCAGTTGAACTGTATGTACATAAATAATTTTCTCCTTTCAATAATGGCCAATCCCATAATGCTAACATATTTGGTATGATCCTTTTTTTACAGTCAATCTTTTCATATCAAAAATGTCTTTAATAAAATTTTGTTTTGTGGAATATCGCACTTTCTTTTTGTCGTCTAAATTTAAAATTGGCTACTAAAAATCCAAATATGGCTACCATTTTTTTTCACTCTGGTAGCCACTGGCTACTATTAAAAATTCCCAGTCTAGAGCATTAATTTCTGCATTCCTTCGATCAATTCTCTGATTGGTATTAGGTTCACTCGTGGCATTGATTTACCAATCGAGTATCATGCTAAATGAAAATATTTCTTCCCCTTTCTGTTGCCACTTATAACCTATAGTATGACCATTCTTATCCCTTTCAGTCCCAGTGATGCCATTTGGCATCATCACTTTCAATATTTTTTTCAGAATGTTTATGTCCCGTTATGACATCCAAACCCACATCATTCGATTCTTCACACTTTGTTCTACAGAGGCTGTTCGCACATTTTTTAGACGATTTTGTTTGGCCGTAATAAAAAATCGATTGCTTCAAAAGAAATAATTGAAATTGTATTATGTTTTTAAAAGTCAAAATTATCATCTGCGGCTTGAAAATTTTATTTTTTATTCAATATGGCGTTTTCAATGAAGCAGCGGTTCGAAGGCTATATTTATGCTCTTTCCGAAGAGAAGCATTAGTATTCCGTTATCCAAAAACGATGTGAGAGTCATAGTTTTGTGATATCTAAAGCGTCGATAGGTAATATCGTAAACAAGAAAGGAAAAAACGTCAAATTGGAGCCTCAAATTTGACAAAAATTCCAAACAAGTACCCAAGAAAAAAACGGATATCTTCGACTATTGCAAAGGTACGTTGTTTAATGTTAAAAGAAAATCCCCCTAGTTAAAGGACAGTTGCAAAATCATTAAATGCTCTGTGTCCACTGTAAACAAAATGATAAACATTGATTTAAGTCTTAAGAAAGCGAAAAAACCCAATGTGCATCGTCTTTCTCCAAAACATATCGCTGAACGCTGGACACGCTGCAGAAATCTGTATGAGAAACACTTATCCACAAAGAAAAGTGGGAAAGAATTGTCACAATAGTTGAATCATGGGTGTATTTAAATGATTGCGGCAAAAAAAAGAGCCATTTGTTACCATAAAAGAGGAGAAAAAAATTTAAATACATGGTTCAAAGAATCGAAAGAAAGTTTTTCTGAGGAATTCATGATTGTTGCTGGTATTTCATATAATGGCAAGTTAAAAATAAGGAGGCTTAAAAAAATGTCTAGATTAACTCCAAATACTATCAGGAACATATTTTATCACCAATTTTTCTGAATGAAATACCATCGCTTTACCCACAGTGCCATCAATCTGTGAAACTCCATCACGACAAAGCTGGCAGTCGCACGTCAAAATCCACTGTAAAATTTCTAAAATAAATGGAACAAAAAAACGGCATCAAGGCCGTACCCTTCACTGATATCCCTACTAAATCTCCCGATGTATCAATAATGGATTTTTGTACTTTTGGACACCTAAAATCTGCATTATCCAGACGTCGCCCCACAACCCTTACATGACTCTGGAAAGCTGTTCAGGAGGTATGTGATAGAATACCTCTTCCAACACTTCAAAAGGCATTATTATCCTGGAAATTACGGTATAGAAATATAGTTCAGAATAAGGGCTATCAAATAGAACATTTAAAACACAAATTTTTTATTTAATTTAGTTTTGTGAGTACAATATATATCGTCTAAAAAATGTGTGAACAGCTCTGTATTAGACAATATTTTACATTAATCTCAATAGAAGTCAGAACTACTATTTTTTTTTATTCAGAAAACAGCCAACAAGCGTTTCACCTGACTTTTTATAAGTTCACTTCAGTTCCACATATTTAAAACACAATTTAAACTATTTCGGTAAAAATAATTACTAATTTTTTTTAATAATATGGTCAGATACCTTAAAATATGTAACTCGAAAAGTTTTTAGGTAATATATATATTTTTTTATTTTGTTGTTTTCCACAGTTAAAAATGTTTGGCTTTATTTCATAAACCATATAAAAAATTAAAATGATTTTTTTTCTTATAGAACTCGTATATTTGACCTAAAATAAGCTTATTTTGTGAATATCAGAAGTTTCTGTAGTGTAGTAAATTTTTGGGACTGAGAGGGTTATAGCTGCACTAAACAGTTAATGTTTCTTAGAAAACTATTAAGTGTAGTTCATGTTATCCTTTTCTTATTCCTTATTAACATACTCAGAAAGGATTGCTTAAAAAGAAAGATAGTGTTTCTTACATGACATATGCTTCTAGGCTACGTTGGTTAAGTCGTGCGTTCGTATTTCTATCACTTTGGTATCCATTTCAGTTTGCCACTGTCATCTCCTGTTTGTCACGGGTATGACAGGGGTATGTATAGGTAAACTGCTCAAAACAATTAGGGGAGCACATGTTTTAAACCCTTTCGCTCTCAATAACTCCTTTGGGAATCATCAGCTTGTGATTTTTTTCTGACTAAGTTAAATTCGCCACTTATGTATCGTTAGATGGAAGAATAACGTATTTTGAAGAATTTAATATTTTTTTTATATTAATAAAAATATGAAAAATATGGTAAAATAAATTTCCCTTTAAAGCAGTTTTAGAAAATAAATTGACCCCAAATTTTTCATGCTTGCATTTTTTAAATGTTTAAAAATATATTTCAACTATTTTTAACAAAAAAAGTTTTGAAAAAAATATTGTTGTAATTTATTAAAAAGTTATTATTCCATTTCCCCCCTTTAAATTTAAGTATTAAAAACCTAAGATTTTTTTTCTCCTGTTTTTACTATTTCATTTCGAATGCATAGTGAACCTATTTAACAAATTTTAGATTTATAGGACAAAAATTAAAAAGTTGGGAGTTAAGTTAAAGTTGGAATTAAAAAGTGCTCCCCTAATTGTTTTGAGCAGTGTATTTAGATAGAGATATTACAGGAGGTAGTCATAGATATTTTGCAGGAAATTGGCATCACTTCGAGGTAGTATCGTCAGCCCATATATATGTAAGTGGGTTTGTGATACGTACTGTCATTTTAATATCGAGTGACGGTAATATATCGTCAGTTGAGATAAATATCGGCTATAGTCTGGAACACATACTGTCACTAAATTCCTCGTAAAGTACTTATTGTGGTTGGTTGGTAGGCATACATTTTCAGGCTTGTGTGCTTGGTCAGAGACCCGCTTATAAACCTTCGTCAAGTAAGACAGACACAACACACACATACGTGGCAGATGTTGCCATCTATTGCCACCTCCGTAATTTATACATGTCCCTAAAGGAGAGGAAAATAGTCTCCAGGGACCTGCACCCTTGGGAAGCTTCGCAAAAACCGCCCAGAGGACTTTTGGACCCATAGATTAAAGATCACATACTCCGCAAATACTTTATGGGTTTTCAGTGGTACCGGGACTCGATCGCGAGACCTTCCGATCCCGAGACCAAGATTTTAACCACTAGGCTTCCACACAGCCCTATTTATTATGTGTAAGAGAAATCTAATAGTTTAGATTGATATCAAGGCTTACGTTTAATATACGGAGCAGCTAGTTAACAAGTTAATTTCGGGCTACCTAATGAATTTCAAAGTTGCTTATGACATGCATACATTGAGTTGTTGGCAAGCTATGACTTATATGTCTTATGTGTCTGACAGTGTTGAGAACACATGATTTGGTAAGCACTGGTAAAATAGTTTCGATTTGGTTGGTTGGAAGATATATTTTTAGACTTTTGTGCTTGGTCAGAGACCAGCTTCGTTTCGAATAAATATTCATTTAACGATCCTCATTGTGAGATTAAGGTTTTTATTGTTTTTAAAAAATGTATCTAATACTTTCAATAAAACGGTCAAGGTCATCTGTGTATTGAAGAAAAACGAATTTTCTGAGTTAAGTTAAATGTGAATTTCTTTTTTTGCCTTTATTTCATCAAATAAAGAAAATGATTTTGTTTTCTTCACTTCCTTTATATTCATATTCTAATTAAAATCTACATCAAAATTAAATCGGACATATAAATCATCAACTGATTCGGGCCAGATGGCATTTGATCACAGCTTAGGCATATGACACCAATTAATTCAAGCAGAAATCAGTTCATCCGATCCAAGATTAACTTTTCCTCGAATAAGTTCTAGCAATTAATTTTAATCACATAGTACACGAGTTTAGGCATGCAGTTCGTTTGTAGCAATCGATATTAGATGTGTTTTTTTAGTTGTTGCGTATGTTAAATGAGGCTGTTTGGCGTAATAATTTATCAATGCGTAACTACTTGGATTTATGTAAGTTAGTGCATTGGTATTGGTTGGGTAAGTTTTGAGATTCTAACCGGATTTATTAAAATATATCTGCGCCGATTGCTCATTTAAGAGGACTCCCTTGGGATTCCACATCTTGAAAATCGTAATGTTATTCCTATGGAGAACATTCGCAAGTCAATTACCGCCACAATTTTATTAAAATGTTACTAGTTTCTTGTATAACTGTAAAGAACGAAAGGGACTAAAAGGCTAAAATTAATTTGTTTTGTGAAAATCACGTATTTAGTATTTTTAATAATTTTTTAAATTAGAACTTAATGCTTACTTCATTTTTTACTAACTTCAAAAAATTATTAAAAATACTAAATATGTGTGATTTTCACAAAACAAATTAATTTTATGAAATCTACTCCTTTCGTTGTTTACAATGATACAAGAAACTAGTCACCTTTTATTGAAATTGTGGCGGTAATTGACTTGCGAGTATTCTCCATAGGAATAACATTACGATTTTCAAGATGTGGAATTTCAAGGGAGCCCTCTTAAGATGTACCCCTGCTTCGCAAGGCTCTTGTTGGCGAATGAGCCCGAAGGGCCGAGGTCCTCAAAACCATAGTGGGGGGGGGGGGGGATAGTGGTATGGAAAAAAATGAGGGTTTGTTAAAAATATAAATTTTTTCACCATACATTTAAACGTTTTTATACTTTTTCTTTGAGATATTATTTTTAGATGATCTCCTACAATTTTTATTTGGTCTTTAGGATCTGGCAACACAATTAATTTATCCAGATTCTTGTTCTTAATCTAATTTAGTTTCATCTGTTAGAATTCACTCGTAAAAACCACCATTATATTCTTGAATTTGAGCTACCCCCATTTTTTCCCACCCTGGTAAAAATGAGGGTATGAAACTAAGTTTTCTAAAATGCTAAATATTAAAGCATATAGTGGAAAAAGTTCAATATGTATATATTTGAAATCTAAAAAGTTCAAATGTACATTTTATACAATACAGATCGATAAAAATAAGTTAAAAAGTAGATTTTTAATAGGATAATTGTATATATGCTTGATTTTACCCTCATTTTACAGTTACCAAAACATCTGAAATATAATATATTTGAACGGCAAATATTTTAAATTATTTATAAAATACTTTTAAAATAATTCATTCAACGAAATTTTCATTAACCAACTTTTTTAGTCTGTTGAATTGAATTTTTTTCAATCTCATTTTTATGTATTTAATCTGCCGTGTAGTAATATTTGTCACATTTTATTACAAAGAGGGATTATCTACTCTGATATTATCTGTATATTCAATACATGAATATAATGAAAAAACATTTTTATTTAAAGATTACTGAAAAAATAGTCTCCATTTAGGCTGTGTTATTTCATTTAGTTGCTAGGTTATTCGATAGCTAGGTTACTTCATTTAGGTTCCATAAACTTGTCGAGAGGCACAAATTGTGGGTTGTGAATAGAGAAGACCCTAGAGTATGGTTGTAGAAATAAGGCTTCTTATTCAAGCTTAGTTTTTCTCAGCATGTTTAGTTTCCTTGCTGGGGGGGAAAAATTTACCTTTGTTTATGATATCTTGTTCTATGTGGGTTTTTTTTGTCTCACAGCCATTATTACAGCTCAAACTACAATACTATACTCTTAAAACAAACGAGCGATTTTAACTCAGTCTGAGTTAATTTTCACTCTCCCAGTGTCTAAAATACACTTCTCCTACAGGAGTGGATCCCTTGTGTGTTAATCCTTCGACCGGATCACTCTAAACAAGTGATTTTAACTCAGTCTGGGCTAATATTCACTTCTTTCCTGTGTCGAAAATGCACTTCTCCTACAGGAGCGGATTTCACTCTTTGGTTTTAAGAGTGTACCAATATCTGAAAAATGTTGCTTTACAGTTTGAAAAAAAAAGAACTTATCTCATATTTTCCGACATAAAGCTTAAATAAGAATATCTTCACACACGTGAAGAAAAATCATATGTAGACGTTTTTTAAAAATTCATTTTCATTCAGTTATCATGAAAACTAAATAATGAAATTGCTACAATGTATCCGCTGGCTTTTGAAAAATTAAACATTTCATTTGCAAATCTCAATTTAATTTCATAAATCAGAGTTTTAAATGAGAGTAAATTTTCTTAATATAGACAAACATTAAAAATCGAAATATTTTAATTTGATTTAACTTTAAATATAAAGCGCAACTTTATTATTCCGGTCATTATGATAGAATCTCCATTGTTATACAATTAAAATGCAGAAAATGTTCGTTTAACTTTCACTATACAATTTTACTGTAATGAACTATGATACTCGTTAGAAAAAAAGTATTATTCTTGTGTGAAGCTGTTCTAGACAAACCCATTTGGTTTCGAAAAGAATTGTACTGATTATTTAAATAACAGAAACATAGGTTATTTAATTTCGTTTAGAACTTCTTGTTAATAAATTTTTGAACATTTAGACATTCAAAAATTGCTTAATTATTAACAAAGCTTTTAGCTTTTTAAAAGGAACAAACCAAAAAAATTTTCAGAAATGACATTTCAATAGTTTTAGTGCTTCTTAAAATATGAAATCTACGCTTTTCAACGATATCTTACATTAAAAAAATTCGAGTACTGGAAGTATTTTCAATATTTTTTCAAACAGACTTTGTTTAGGGAAAATCAAGCAAATTCTTTTTTACTTAAAACTTTTATTTCTCAAAACTTGCTTTTTCAATGTCCATGTGCATTTTTTCTCAAAATCTACTGTAAGGGTCAGCCTGAAATTTTTTATACGTATTTAAGAAGTTGGTTTCTAAAAAATGCTGGAGGGATTTGACAATAACTATCTTACTTTTTTCTTTTTAATATTATTGATATTTTCTAGGTAAAAAAATATGTAGTTTCGCTTAAAAAGCTATTATTTAAAAACTAAACAAGATTTTGAAAACGCCTCCATTAAAGTATAGTTAAACCCATTTATTAACTGGGAAAAATGTCATTAAAAGTATTAAATAATTTTTGAGAAAAAGGTACATAAAAAAGTCATTTTATCACGAGCTTCAATATAGGGCTACTGTCCCCCTTAAACAATGTATTATAGAAGTGTATTTTATGAAAAAATATATATTAATGGAAAAACAATTTCGTAAATCTTTATATCATTATATAAACTGTAAAACTATTTTGAAACAATGCTGTCAATTTCATGACTCGAAACAAGTTGTTTTATAAGCGTTAAATGACATAAATATAAATCAGTAGGCTATCTTTGGAAAACTAGCTGTTTATTGGAATTTCTATTTTATATAACCAGACATCTAGGTAATACTGTCATTAACACAACAAGTGTTTGTTTGTATTTCATTTGTTTGTTTTTTTATAAGTATCTTTGCAATAGATTTGTTAATATTATGTAACATTTTTATTGTAATAACCATTACCAACCTTTGTAAACGGGTTTAGGACCATTGCAATAAATTTATTATTTATTTAAAAAAATATTAATAAAAAAAATACTGTCACTAACAAAACATTTTGCAACATCCATCAATTTTGCATAGTTTGTAATTGTCTAATATTAGCTTCAATTTATCAATGTCGCTATTCAACGAAATGCTAAATATTTATTTTCTTTGCAAAAAAAATAGCACATGTATTTAAAACTTATGTTTTCGTAAGCGTTTATCGAATTTATGTCAGTCTGTCACTTATACTCAAGTATTAAAAGTTTCGAACTTTCTTTATCAGTCACGAATGGCGGTAGCAAAAAAACTACCAGAAACTTTGGAAGTGGCATATTTTCAATATTTATTCATAGTTTAGATAACTCAAAAAAGATGTCAAAAAGAATCAATATATTTATAAATGAAATATTTCAAAAAATTGTACTTCTTCACATTTTTTTGGAATTTAATACTACCCTAAGGGAAATATAAACTAAGTGAAACTATTTTCTTTGAAACAAAATTATTACTTTATCATTCACACCATCCGATTTCAAGTGGGTAAGATAAACATAATGAGAAATTGGAATGTTATTTTAAATATACCACTAAATACTAAACGTTTGAAAGTCTTTTCCCAACGGCTAATAAATATTTATCTACGGCTATAAATATTAAATGTTATAAGACAAGGAAAGGAAGAATATTATTCTGAAGTCAACACACTCCTTAATAAACTAATCTTTAAACAGCACATATTTCATAAAGTCTTGTAAAACCGTATACCGAGTGGTTATAAAATAACGCTCGCTATTCGGAGTGGTCTGTAGCTTGAATGAATAATCCAAATGCATCAAACATTGAGACACATACTAATCAAGAAGGGTGAATAAGAATGAAATCATAAAAAATAATCATAAAAATGAATGGAATCGTAAAAAACAAACACGTCTCTTCACCAGGGTTCTAAATTACGAGGCGTAGCCAATTATGACTAATTACGACCAACACGGCCAATTACGCCTCGTAATTTAGAACCCTGGTCAAGAGACGAGTTTGTTTTTTATGATTCCATTCCCCCCCCCCTTTCTTGAATAGTAAGTGTCTCAGAGTTTGTTGCATTTGCATTATTCATTCAAGCTACAGACCACTCCGAATAGCGAGCGTTATTTAATAACCACAATCTATTTAAAATTTACGGTTTTATGGTAAAACCGTATATTCAAAATATATGGTTTTACAAGATTTTATGAAATACGTACTGTTAAAAAATTACTGTTTATTTAAGGGTGTGTTTGACTTCTGAATATTATTCTAGCTTTCCATGTCTTGATAAATATTCATTAGCCGTTGGGAAAAGACTTTCAAACGTATAGTATTTAGTTAACTGTTTTTTGTTAAGTTAAAATGAGTGAGATTGAATTCTCAGGTAGATTATGACGGATGCATCTGGTAATTTTTCAGAATGGTTACATTCATTTTCTATGATTCAATTAAATTGGCTTCAAAGAAAATAATTATTAATTGAAACCATTCTTATTAGTACTGACTGGGCCCATTAAAAATGCTTTTTTTAATGATAATTGTATTGTTATATTCTGACTGATTTTTTTGTAGCAAAACTATTTGAAAATCCAGTTTTGTATGTAAGAAAATCTGTACCGTGTGCACAATTAATTCAAATTATTAAATTTTATTATACAAAAAGTAGTATATGGTCAAATAGGTCTGTCTAACTTGTCGAATTGAATGAAAATTAGTATATCACTGAAGAATTCTAAGGATTTTCATAGTTAAAAAAACACAGAACAATTTTTTCTTGTTTATGCTATTCTATCGATGCTATTCTATCTTAACAATAAATTCTTCAGAAATATATGTAAAAGCAGAAAGAAAATCCATTTCCAAAAGCTTTCTCCAATGTTTTCGACATCATTCAAATATGGTTAAAAGAACTCAATATCGGAATCCGATGTAAATGGGACCGAAAAGTTCTCCGATGTATCGATTTACGGTTAACACGTTTCAATGCGATAACATCTTAGACTGCATTAATTTTCTTGGACTATCTTCTGGGATTGGGTTCACTATAATGACTGGTATCTTATGCTGAAGTATGGTTAATTAAGTGGGGAACCGCATTGTGTTTTTTCTTAAGTAATTGAGATTTGCTAGGAGTTATAAGAAGTGGATTTTTCTTAAAAACTCTTTTCTAACAATTTGATGATTAAAACGAAGAGAAACTGGTTTGGTTTTGTAGGGTAAGACGCTGTTCTAGGGATGGCGTGTTTGAGGTTATATAATTAACCATCTAATGCATACTGTTTCCGTTGGGCAAGAAGTAACATAATCCACTTAATTCTATTATATTAAAGCTCCCCCACGACAAATTTGTGTTTTTGTCATCTATAACATTCCACTTTGAAGTTTTAGCTACTATAATAGTCATCATAGATGACAGTAGTAAAAGTGCATTCAAAATTAAAGAGTGTGGTTATTAGCTGTTGTGAAATTACGTTTTTGGCAGTATTCAAAGTATAATAATATTAGTACTATACTAAATGCAAATAAATTGTTTTGAAAAATTATTTATAGTTAAAATGGGTTATTTTGAAATATATTTAGTAGTCTTTAGTCATTATTATCAAAATTGGAATTTTGTAGTTGTTTTTTGTCTTATGGAAGAGATTTTAAAAATTGACATTAATTAAATTCTAAAGCAGTTAAATTTTTTTCAGTATTTTTCCCTTAATGCATGTATTGAAAAAAAAATATTTTTTAGGATGAAAATAAAAATTCATGCAATAGAGGGTTAACGTGCACATAAACAGTTCCTACAAACAGCTGGTATCGCCATAAAATTTCTAATAAAGACGTTTCTACCAAAGATATTGTCATATATAGGTTTGGGTAAATTATTCTGTGTTCTAGAAAGTTGCGTTGGTAGCTAAGTAAAGGGTCGGCCTTGTATCTTAATCCCTACTTCAAATTTAAGAGTCTCTTCCCCAATATCCTTTGTGTTGCTTTACGAATAAACTCCGTGTAGAGGAAGTTCACGTTAAGGGGGTATGGGACACAAAATCCTCAAAAAAATCAAAAAAATTATTATTATCATAAAAAATAACACAAATATTTTAGAATAATTTAAAACAAAAATTTTATTTACATCTGCAGTAGAACGTGAGATGTGTAGTTTTTTGTGTCATGACATCTGTGTTGGCCAACCACGTTTATAATCGTTGCTTCCTCGTAATATTAGATAGGAATAACGTTATCGAATCCCTAGTTGTTCGGTCGGTTTGGAGCGCTTCAGTAAGGAAAGTGATAAACTTCAAAGCTGTTTTTCTAATTGATCGTGTTTTCGATGATTTTTTGACTTTAAATTGATATAACTCAAAATCTACTGCCCATAGAGTGTCAAAATTTTTTACTCATATTTTTCAAACATATATCTTTAATTTGTCTTTAGGGATTAGTTGTAAATAGTTTATTTCTTTATTTATTAATTTTTATAAAAAAAGTGAACCTGTGAAATTATTAAAAAAAACTTCAATATTTTTTTTAAAAAAAACTATGGCAAATATGAAAAATCGGTAAAGACAGTTTGTTAAATACATTTTTCTGTTTATAAAAATGCTAAACATTTGTTTGCCAATAAATAAGTTTTTGACTTATAACGAAAATAAGAGACATCACTTTTTGACACATTTTATTTTTAAAAAAAATAAATAATGATAATTTAAAACCTCTGACTATCTAAAGGTGTAAGTATATTTAGTATACATTTATGGAAAAAAAATTATATTGATATCTGCAATATTAAAGAAAAAAGTTGAAAGTGTCCCATACCCCCTTAATTAGGCTTTATCGTCCTAGCCCTTCGTGCAATGTTGCCATTAAAAAATGCGTTAGGTGCCTCTTCAGCTCTTCATTTGACTGCGGGTCTAAATTATGACTTCCGTGGCCCATAGCCTTACTTTCATACAAACCCATAAGTTTTTCGTCTGCAAAACATAACTGGCATTAACAGCGGCCATTATTTTCAATGAATTATATTTGAAAAAAGTATTATGTAATGTTTTTATCCATTAAAATATATCAAATGCATCAACATGTATTCCTCTGCTCCTATTGTGTGCTCGCAACATGTATTGCATTTATATGGTAATATGGAGTTTAAAATTTAGATGAAAATGTTGGTTTCCCGATAACTCACAATTTCAATACTTTTTTTCCTTAAAGATGATCTTCTTTTTTAACATTGGTTTTGCATTTCCTACAAAGAAGCTTTGCGGCGATTGATGTCAAAGAAATCCCTCTTCATTTCTTTCAACGTGATATTTATATGTAAAGGAACAAAGTATTTTTTTATAAAAGAAATTAAAATCATTCATGTTGCACGAATAGCTAATGCTTTAAAAAATAAAGTAACCCACTACTAACACAGTTTGAAAGGTGCATTTCGAAACTTTTTTTAAGTATAGCAGATATACACTGTTCGGTACTTTCATTGACGATTTCGTCAAAAATAATTAAGTCATTAAAAGTGACCTATGAACGGGTCGGACTTAATATCTTAATTTTACTTTGGGGAACGTGAGTTTTGAATTTTACACCTTTCATATTTCGTATTTTCAGGTACAGCATTACCAAATGTCACTTTTTGAAAAACGTATAGTCACTAGCAAATAGTTTTTTTCATATGCATTTCAATGTATGAATTTTCAAAAATTATTACAAAAGTACTTTGAATTTTTAAAAGTTTAAAAATTTATACATGTATATGGATTAAGAATATTCATAATTTTACAAATAAATTCCCAAACTCTAATTACTGATAATTAAAAGACTTTTACATTGGTTTTGTTGTGTACACTGTAAAAAATTTGGCATGAATTTACTAACGATTACTTAGTAACTTTACAGGTATCACACCATTTACTAGAAAATCATCTGTAACCAATCTCTGATAGTAAGTATACTAAAGAAACTACTGTAGTAATAACTAAGTAAATTGATGTAACGCCTTACAGCGCCCCCTATCTATCTTTTCTAGAGATTATATATCGCAGCGATAAGAAACCGAAAAACGTGGGTTTTTTTATTTTTGTATATAAAAACTACGTTAAATTATTTCGAAAACTTCATATCCGAAAAAAAAAATGAATCTTAAAATTTCTTAATCAATAACATAAAACGCCTTTAACGATCAAGATTTTAACCTCTTTATTTACATGCAATCAAAATGCAAGTCCCCGATAGCAGAGAGGACTAACGCGCAGTTCCACGGATCCCGATAATCTTGGGTTCTGTCCTCGGGAAATTCGAAATAAAACCTGACTAACAGAAAAATTAGTGGCGCCCTCTGGTTTTAAACTTTTGTAACCAGTTTACTACCAGTTTCTTTGTAAACATACAAGAAAATCCCCTGTAAATCTACTACATTTTTCTTAGTATAACTTACTAAGCTTTAATTAGTAATATATACACATATTTCTTATGTAACACTACTAAAAAAACTTATGGAAGCTGAGTTTCCTAGAGAATTCTTAGTAACCTTACAGATATTTTTTTAGAGTGTAGTTTGTAAAAGAATGCTAATGTTTATCATGTTATCGAAAAATCGCATGAACGTCTATTTCCACAATTTACTCGAAAACTACTGGGAGAACGAAGTTTTACGCGAAAAGTCATCACATAAATAAAAGTTCAACGGACAGGAACTACAACAGCTTAAAGTTTGAATGTATTTTAACAAAAGTTGTAAGTCAAAAGAAATGCAAAGTACATTTTCGCAATTTGGTTCCAAATATTATATGTTTTTACATAAGCATTTCAGTAATAGAACTGTAACAAGTGTGCTTTTTTCAATGGTGTAAATGCATTTTGATGCAAAAGTTACATTGAATATGAAATTTAAACGTTTTAAGACTTCTACGAGTGGTAGTTTGCACTCTGATGACTCAAAATGGTACGAAAACGGCAGGATTGGAAATGCTTTCCAAAGTAATATGCAGAGAAAAGCATTATGAAGGAAAAAATACTGTAAAAGAATATTCTTTTTTACAACAAACGAGTTATCTAAGATAGGTCACGGTAGCAAAAAAATCCTTAGAGAGCTACTATTTACATCCTTTGTTTTCCTGTATACCTTTCTTGTATTCTGAACTATTTTATTATCTGTAGTGTTTGCATTACTAAATGATTTCAAAATATTTTATCAAGTCGTTTGAAATATATCTAAGAATCTTTAAACGTTTATCGAAAACATCTGTACATTTTTTAAAAAAAAATTATGTTCGTTTTATTAATTAGTTTTTGTAACTGAGACGACTGCGATTCACTATGTGCTATATCACCTCATTAAAAGCACTTCTTTCTGTATTTTGTTCGATCGATAGCCACAAGTATTGCTCAAGCGAAAAGTTAGTCAAGTAAAAAGTCAGGAGTATAAATACGATTTTTATTGGAAAAAAGCTGAAGCGTGAGACTCTCAATTACGTGAACCCAGTCGGTTAAGCACTCGCTTAGCATGCGGAAGGTCCCAGGTTCGGGTCCGGGCATCGCCAAATAGCTGCCGACCTATAAAACGGCCCGTGCAGCCAAAAATGTCCGACGAATAATACCCCGTGTAAGGGAGTGCACGTTAAATATCCTTCAAAGTCCTAACGCTGCGTACGATGTCGCCCTTAACGGTTGCGTTGGGTGCCTATTCAGGTGTTGGCTCGTCATCTGACTGCGGTTCTAAAGTACGACGCCCGTCGCCAATAGCCCTCGTGTAGCTCTAGTGCGACGATAATTCAAACCAAACCAAACCTCAATTACGTGAAAACTATTTCATTAAGCGACAACTTACGGTAATTACATAATCACTGATAAACTAGTTGAATATATTTTAAGATCTGGTGTATAAGTTTTTAAATAAGCTCTTAACATATTTTACGGGTTGTGGGTTCTGTGCTCGGCGGTGCTCACAATTCTGATGGTCGCTGGGCTGGCGCTTGTACTCGGCTAAAGACAGCAGTGTTGACTTATGGTGGCTGGGGCACGTTAAATACGTCGTGGTCACAAAGTCCGTCACGTTCCCATACCAAATTAATACCTCTGGGGGTGCCAGATCAGGGGGTTATCGGCCTTTGATCTGGATCAAAATTCCGATATGTGAGTGAGAATGGATGTGTGAAAGGGACCTTCCTGTAAAACGGATGTGTCATGCTGACGGGCCAAAGTCAGACTTCCTCCCTTGTGGCACTTAATAAAAACGGAAGCCGCCCTCTTCGTCTTAAATCGGGATCCTCTACTCCGGGCTCGGTTACCGAGTGGCATTAGAAACAACAACATATTTTACTCGAAGATTTCAGATAGAAATCCAAATCTATCCCTGTATATATACTATTAATACTATTAATAAAATATACACTATTAATAAAAGGTTAATGAGTGAGACCATTAGTGTCATTACTTTTAGCCGAATACGTTTTTTTCTCATAATAATACACTAAAACAATGCTGATCAGATAAGTACTTGAACATATGGGCCCCTAGCAGTCTGATTTCCGTCGCAAAATGACTGAAATGGCACGCCTGCACTAACCGGAAATTAATGGACTGTCCAAGATTTTGAACTTAGTCACGTAAATAATAGGTTTCGTATAAAAAGCATTTGAGGAGAAAAATCAATGACTACAAATGAGTTTTTCAAGTAAAAGAAAAGGGACAAAATATTAAAAAAAAAGATTTAGTTCAGTTGGTTTTTGATTTATTGCCATGTTGGGCTAAGTTTTATTTAGTAAACTACTGAGTATTATTTGCTTTAAAGTAACTATAAGTAGGATTAATAAGGATTATTATGGTAAGTACTAAGGGTTATTAGAATATCAAAAGTATTCCAGATATATTTTGGTAGGGGGAAACTAAGTAAATTTTAAAAATCTGAAAATTACTTTATTTTGGAATTTTATGTTCATTTAGAAATACCTAAGCATTTGAATAAAAAATGGTTAACCTTTTACAGCAAAGTTTTATTTTAAGTTGTGTTAATTTACTTCACGCCATGCTTCAACGTTGCAAACATAATACTCCGTGATTTTAATTTCATCTTCCTCTACACTTCACATACTCTTAAAATTCAATAAAAATATTTTTTAAATAAAATTTATATATATAGTTATTTTTCTATCAGAATTTCGATTACTCCTAATATGCAAGTAGTTTTTTTGATATTTTAAAAATGAATCCTTATAATAAAAAAATATATGCAAAGACTACAATTTTAGAATCATTTTTCCCCGACAAATACTCAATTTGAGTAGATTATAATAAGAAGAAAAATAAACATGTGCCGCGAAATGAAATTTCAATATTGTGGATTTTTAAAAATTTCTTATATGCTTACAAATATTATTAAACTTACCGAACGCAAAGTTTAACACATTTTCAAATTCTTATTACACTTTCTAACGAGCGGGTTTTCGGAATCAGAAAACCAGTCCTACTGAGAGCGTACTCTAAGTTTATAAGATATAATTGCATTTAATAATTATCTTCTTGAAAAGTGTCTCGAACTTCAAGAAAATTCGTCTATATCCCTATTTGTAGTTACTTTAAAGCAAATAATCATTGATGTATCGGAATATCATTTAATTTAATTTTTTACTCTATTTCTTAAACAATTTTCACTGTAAACAAAGACAGCGTTTTAAACCGAATCAAATGTATCTGCATTCATGTTTCAAAAATTATTTTGATATTTGGAACTATAAATAAACACTAGTAATAGAACATATACAGAAATACCCACAGAAATTATGATGAAAGCGGGATTTCAAGCTACCAAGTTTCCTTTATAAGTAAATATCCAACAATGCTTCAAAGAAATTTCTGAATCTCATAAGAAAATTCAATTTTGTCCAATATTGAAAAGGTAAGATATCATGAACAAATTAGATTCATTGAGGTGCTTCAAATAAAACATGCAAAAAAGTAAGTTTTTATTTTTGATTTACATCTAATTTTTAAAATATCGAATATATTTCTAATATCACTTAATATATTTGAACAAAATCAATGTAGAATATCTAATTGAAAATATTTTATTTTCTTCTATTCCTTAATCTAATTTCTTTATACATTGTTTACTTGCCTCCACGTTTCAAGTCAATAAATAAAATTCCAAATTTAACACCATAGAGATATTTAGCTTTAATAATTTTTTTCCTTAAGAGGTTTTTTTTGTGCTTAGTTGTCTAAAAAATAAATCAAAGAAAACATGGTTTGACCTTTATATAAAAGACAAAGGGAAAAAATTGGTACTTGCGAGTAATCTATTACGTCAGTTAATTTCGTGTAGTTATAAACTAAAGTGTTAGGAAAATTAAGAAAAAGTTAAGTGACATAAAAAAATACTTTTACTATTTTTTGTTTTGTTCTGTTTAATGTTTTTTTTTGATACTTTGCGAGTTTTGTGCAATAAAATGTGTCTTGAGTCTGAGATTAAGTTCTTTCATTAAATTATTTTTTGAAAATTATACACTTTAAAAAAAACCTACAATCTTCAAGAAAGTTCTTTGAATCAAAATTAGCTTAATGTATTAGTAAAAGAAGAAAAAACTTCAAAATGTTGAACAGTTGAATGGCTTTATTTGCACAAACTTAAATCAATTCAAACAGGTTCATCACAGCAATTTTCACCGAAGCCTTTTTAGTAACAGCATAACATTTGATTTCTTTTGATTATTTTTTTCTATGGAATCGTAGTTTGAAAGTGGATTTTTGTGTGTGATTAAATTGCATAAATTCAATTATAGTTTCCGAACAATGAACTTATCTAATGCCCTTTTGTTTAAAATCATGTGTTTACATGACACACTGTTTTCGAGTTATGGTAACAAAAAGTAAACCTTAGTCAAATAAACGTGGGGCTGTTTGCGTTATTACTAATAGTACATTTCCCCTCTAGACTACGTTTGCGTTTATATTATGTATTACAAAATAAGTTCTTGAAATTATTTTATTATTCTTAACGCAACAATAACGACAGGTCCAGTCAACAGGTACAGGTTCTTGAAGTTTACAAAATTGTATGGAAAATTGTCATTACTTGTACTACTTTAATACGCATGACTTTTCTCAGACTACATTATCTTATAAATTGTATAAAGTACCATTTAAATAAACTCTCAAATTTCTCTACCATGATTTCGGATTTCTGTATTAAGAGGCCTTACCACCTTGGGTGCACTCCCTTAGTTTTACCATTTAAACAAACAAAAAGGACCTTTTCTAAGTTTCCGAGAGGGCTGGGGAGCCCAGTCGGTTAAGCACTCGCTTAGCATGCGGAAGGTCTCAGGTTCGGGTCCGGGCATCGCAAAAATAGCTGCCGACCTATAAACGCCCTGTGCAGCCAACATATCCGACAAATACCCCTTGTAGAGGGAGTGCACATTAAATATGCTCCAAAGTCCCAACACAGTGTACGATGTTGCCCTTAACGGTTGCGTTGGGTGCCTATTCAGGTGTTGGCTCGTCCCCTGACTGTGGTTCTAAAATACGACGCCCGTCGCCAATAGCCCTCGTGTAGCTCTAGTGCGACGATAATTCAAACCTAACCTAACCTAAGTTTCCGAATAATTGCTCATCTGTTTTAAATAAGTGAACATCTGTTAGTAAGATAAATGATTAATGAGTTATAGACACGGAAAGTTTGAGTTGCATACCATTTGAGCAATCATCTCTTTGATGTATCGGTTTATAATTGAACCATATAAAACTAACTGGATTAGGCTGTGAGTCTCGATCTCCGGATCGAAAGGTCCCGCGATCGAGTTCTGGTCGCTGAAGATCCACTGAGTATATGCGGAGTACGTGCTCGTTAAATCTGTTGCTTCCGAAAGTCCTGTGGGCGGTCATTACGCAGTTTCCTACGGTTACAAGTACATGGAGACTATTTCCCTCCCCTTCAGGGACATGTCTAAATTGTGGAGGTGGCGTGCGATAGATGGCACCATCTGTCACGTATGTGTGCGTGTGAGTGTGTGTTGTGACTGTCTTACTTGACGAAAGTTTATAAGCGGGTCTCTGACCAAGCACACAAGCCTGAAAATATATTTATACCTGCAAACTAACTGGATGTAACCTCATTAATTTATTAATTCATTATCAAATAGAGATACTTTCCAATAATGAATTTTACCATCTTTGAGATACCCCAGTAATTCCATCCACAATGCAAATCTTTGCAATGCGCATATTTATAATGTCTATTAATTTAATGTAAAATATGTTTAATATAAACTAATTAATGTCTTTGCACGAAAATGAATGATGCGGTTCAAATTGAAGAACTCTCACCTTTATATAAGGGACTGGGGAACCTAGTTGGTAAGGTACTTATTTCTCATTTAAAAAGTTCC
This sequence comes from Hylyphantes graminicola, assembly GCA_023701765.1. NCBI lineage: Eukaryota > Metazoa > Arthropoda > Arachnida > Araneae > Linyphiidae > Hylyphantes > Hylyphantes graminicola. Next base: position 58,248,681 of record CM043118.1, on the reverse strand, counting down.
CGGCATGGTCCCTGACATTGTCAAAATAACCGTCGACACAATAAACGGCTTGTGAAAACAATAAAAAAGTAAGACATACTCTGTGTTTAAGGAGTGTACAGTATGTTTCAAAGTCCTAAAACCGAGTACGATGTCGTTCTTTAAAATTGCGTTGGGTACCTGCTGCACAAGTGTTTACTCGACACTCGAATAGTTATGGATTACGACGCCCGTCACCAACAACCATCGTGTAGCTCTAGTACAACTATACCCATTCAAATCCATCCTCACATTCTTTGAGGAATCCTATAGCTTTGAGGAATCCAAGTTCAAATTGAAAAAACCCATCTTCATATAAGGGACTGGGGAATCTAGTTAAAGGTGCTTAATTCTCATTTAATGGGTTTCGTTAGTAATTTCTCTTTACCCAGGCATTCCTTGCTTTTGGTAGTGACTCTCTTTTCCTAACTTATACTACTCAACGTCAGAATATTAGAATATTCCAAATATTTGAGTTTTTCTCATCAAAAAGACACCATTTCTTACCGAATATGCAAAGTAGACGCCTCCTTGAAGTTAGCATATATTTTAAAGATATCTATCAACCATATATTGTTTACACAAAACATAAAAATAAATACAAATTTATAAAATCAAATTTTAAAAAGATCATATTATTAGAATAATGATAAAGGCGTTCCAAAAAATTAGAATATTTGTCCATTTACGTGATTGGTCCACGTGATGTTGAAATTTCATATAACTAGCGACGTATTAGAAGTAGTGACAGTACTGTTCCATGATTGAAAACAAAATTTCCGTTGTTGTTGCTTAGAATGGGCCGAAAAAAAGATATCCCTATTCTTACTAAGAATATAATTTTAACGTTACGGAATGAGGGGCTGACTCAACAGAAAATAGCCAGGAAGGTGAATTGCTCTCAAGGAACTGTGAGTAAAATTCTTCAGGACTACTATAGGAACAATAAATTTAAATATACTCGCGAAAAATGTGGTGCCCAACGAATAACAACCAAGAGGCAAGAGAGATGTCTGAAAAGGATTACTGAAAAACATCGATTCAGGTCAGTGAATTTTATAAATAGGAAGTGGCGAGAATCAGGAGTTGATACCTCAGTCAGCACTACACGACGTCGAATACTTGAAATCGGCTTTCGATCACGTGTACCAAAGAAAAAGCCATTCCTTAGTGCCAGACAAAAAAGGGCACGTTTGTTGTGGTGCCGAAAAAGGCTGCTTTGGGGCACCCAAGATTGGGACAAAGTACTTTTCAGTGATGAATCAGTATTTTGCGTGTCTGTCGGTCCACAAGGTCACCGTGTTTGGCGTTTTTCTCGAGAGGATTTTCAGCAACAGTGCTTAAAACGCACAGTTAAGTTCAGCACATCAATAATGGTTTGGGGGTGTTTCAGTGCCAATGGCTTAGGAAAGCTTTGTGTATTGAAAGGCACTGTTAATTCCGAAGTGTACAAGTCCGTTCTTGACAAATATATGATCCCTGCCTCTGAAGATCTATTTGAAGGGGAATTTGTCTTCCAACAAGACAGCGCATCATGTCACACATCGAAAGCCACCTTGTCTTGGCTGAAAGATAATGAAGTACAACTACTTCCTTGGCCCGTGAATTCACCCGATTTAAATCCTATAGAAAATATATGGGGCTTAATGAAGAAAAAACTGAAAATATTGGCTCCAAAGGACCAGAACGAACTCACAAAATTCGTTAACCGTGCTTGGTATGATATCAGCCAAGATCATTGTAAAAAATTAGTTGAAAGTATGCCGGATCGACTGCGAGATGTGATAAAAGCTAGGGGCGATGCAACCAAATACTAATTACGACTACTAATTAGTTGCAAATAAAACTTGTAAGAGCAATTTATTTTATTTGTTTACGCATTATTCTAATATTGTGAACTACCATTAGGATGTATTCTATTTTTGTGATTTTTTTATATTTTGATTTTAAAAGTAAATTTGCAAAATCAAGCCAATTGTTTTATGTTATTTTCATTAACAAATCTTATAAAATGTAATAAAACAAAAAGAATTTGTGAAACTTTAGTTGTGTATAAAAATAAATGCAACTTTCAAAGTTTTGAAATGTTTTATTCTCATTATTCTAATATTCTGACGTTGGGTAGTATTCATTTGGTTAAAATAAATATCTTAGGTCAAAAGACTAAATATTTTTTTCTTCTTAATACCTTGATTCATCATATTGTATTATACAGGGTTATTGTATTATAGTTTATCTGTCCATACTTAGCTGTAGTTTGGTAAAAATAAACATAAATTCGTCTAAAAATAGTTTTCTTATTGTCCTATTCATTTTGACTAACCCTGAATAATAAATTAGTTATCATGAAACTAAAATTATTTCTTAACACAAAAGTATCGTCAAGTTAATTATTGCATATTGCAAGTCGAAGGAATTTATTGAACTCTTGTGACTTGACTTTCACTTTTTCATCGCTTCCTAGCTACATTCTCCTAAACATACTATACACTAAATGATATAAACAGATATATCAACACTACACCGAGTGGTATATTTCATACTAAAGAACCCTTACCGTAATTGAGCTATCCCACCTTTCTGTCCACCCAAACAAATCGTCTCGGTGCGTGGACATTTTCGCCCTTTCTCCGTAATTGCACTTTTTGATGAATGAAAAGATACGACCCTAGGAATGTTTATCCAAGAAGGGCACAAAGGGATCCTTGTTCGAGTGTAAAGGAATGAAGATCGTAGGGTAGACTGACCAGTGAGTGAAAAGGCCCCAGTGAATGAGCATTTGGTAAATACCTTTAAAATTTAGGATTAAAAATCATTCCACTGGATGGATTGGCAACGCTGACTTCCTCCCATCTCGTAGGAAGCTATCTGTCATCTGATGGGTTGTAAATGGTCATTAATAAAAATCCAACCTGTTTATTGACTGGACATTTTTGTGTTCATTCATTTTTAAAAGAGCTGTTCATTTACTTGGCTTTTGTGCTACTTTTTATTTGGACCCCCAAAAGACCCAAAGCAATGCAATATAAGTCGTTTATTTTTTAATAATTATTTTGTTTTGTAGAATTTACATGTAATGACAGATGTGTTCACATTGTCATAAACCAGAAGCTATATTTTCTTAAAATGTATGACTTTTCTTAAAACAAATTGTGCTTAAGTGTTCATTCACTGTTAAGTTTACCCTAGTCAGTTCTTAACTAGTATCGGCATTGTTGGGTTGAGTTTGGCGGATAACTTAGCAGGTTCTGTCATCGACTTAGCCATTCATCCTTAAGCACGGATTCTGCTCATTCGGGTATAAAGGTTCCATTAATCTAGTTACACTGACGGTATATACAAGAAAGTATACAGGGTTTTTTTCTGTTGAGAATTAATTATAATAAGAAACTAAATATAATGAATGCTTGTCTAGAGCAAACTAAGAAAACTGTGTCCTGTTACGAAAAAATAAATACCTTTTTAGGTGCAATTTGTTTTGAAAAATGGGTGATACCTTGTTAGACGCAAATTTTTATGAGAAACGAGAACCATATTTTTACTTATTATTAAATATACGACCATATTTTACATACGCCTTACATGTAGCCATATGTCTACATAAAAATTCAAAACAAAATCTTAAGGCTTTGTTTGCTTTTTTATGTGTTTAGTGACATAAAAAAAATTTAAAATCTCCTTCTGTTTAAAAAAAGTTATAATTTTTAGAGGTATTCCAGGGTTATAATTTTTCTAGAGGTATATAGATGTTGGAACATCTAAATACCTCTAGCAGGCATTTCGGATAAATATTGTGCTTTGTATTAACTTAGCAATAGAGCTATGCATAAAAGATCTTATCTTTAAATAAAATCATAAGAATTCTGTGATTTTTGTCATGGTCATCTTTTGTTTAAACTATAAGGAAGTTTTGTTAATACTATAAACTATAAGGAAGTTTTGTTAATACTATAAGCTATAAGGAACCACTATTCTTTACAAAGATGTATGAAACCCCATTCAGAATAAAGGATATTACTTATCAAACCCGTATAAAATATTCTGGATACTTATGAGGAAAATGACATTAGACGGAATAAACGGTTAATTAGGGTTGTACGAGAGATGAATGATGCAAAGATGTCACTTGATAGCTTCATCCATTGATTGTTGTGCTTCGAAAATTGTGCAAAGGGTACAGAACTGATGTTTGGTTTGTCATTGGATTAAGTTTTCAATTTTGTGTTTATTTTATCCTATTAGAGAATTTATAATTAGGTAGATTTAGAAATTATTTTAACATGTAGTGAAGCTCAGGGCCGTACTTAAAGATTTGCAGCCTCTTGACTATGATCGATTTGCCGCCAGATATAGTTTTCTTGACTTTCTACATATAAGAATCATTTATGTACCTTTACAATCTAAATCGAAATAATAGGTGAATTTTTTAAAACCATTCTACTATTTTTCTTTCAACTTCCAAATCCGTTGGAGAGGGTGTAATTGCCCTCGAAGTAACCATGTTTACTACTAAATATTAGTACTATAATAAACGTTAAATTAATTTAAATTATTAGTTTTCTTTTTAAAAAAAATAATAGTATCGATATAGTATTTTTTATGCCAAATACCGCTTTAATAATTCGCAAAATTTGCCGCACTAGGCCACAGCCTACTTAGCCTATTTAGAAATCCGGTTCTGGTGAAGCTATAGACAAAGTTGGGAATAAATTAATGCTTTAAAACCAACTCTGAATTTGAGTTTTTTTTTAACTTACTGTTTTAGGAATATTAAAATTATTTTGAAATTATGTTCTATCAAAAATTGTCAATTATTTGTTAACGAATTTTAAGATAAAAAAATGCATACATATTTTTGTAAAAGTTTTTTAAAAATTTCTTCCAAACAAGGAAAATTCTTATTCCCCCTATAAAATTTTTCGGAAATATTTCGCTGACTTTGTAAATGTTAGCGTTTAATAATGTTTTTTAAATATAATAAAAGAAGGTTAATAAACTTGGTTATTTGGATAAAGTATATATAAAAACAAGGATGGGTACAGATGTACAAAAAAACTTATCTCACTTACAGTCCAAAGAATACATGCACGGTTCCCTTCGACCAAACTTAGTATTCCACTGAAGCTTGACTTTTCAAGTGTATAATTCGTGACAATTTGCAGTCTCTTTTAATACCATGCTAAAATTTAATGAACTTGTGACTTTCTACCCCAGCTTGAAGACCATTTCAGTCAAGTACTGTCATATTATTATGCTGAATAACTATGTGAAATGATTAGACTAGTTTGTGGGTAATTTCGGTTGGTTAGGGAGATAAATCCATCAGTGCATTGTGGATGTCACACGAGTTCATCATAGATTTAACTCACGTTTAACTCTCTCAACAGATTTACTGCGGATAGTATGACTGGTCATTTGCATTCAGTTCCATGGTAGGCTTCATTCATGAATTGTCATAAATATATCCTGTTAAGGCATTGAGAAACTATAGTGTTTGAAATTTGAAAGTGAACGCTTTAAGATTTGTTGACAGTCTTATAAATCTGAAGAATTATATTTTAAATGAGAGAATTTGTTGAAGTAAAGTAAACTTTAAAACATATCTTTTCAACAGGATCATATTTTTAAAGAATTTTATTTTAGTCTCAAATTTATAGATAAAATAGAAATTTAAAACTTTATTTTACCTCTAAATCTAAAATGACTTCATTTGTATACCGATACTCTCTCAAAAACGGAAAAAATTATAATCTTATGAAACTGTGCTCTCCTTTCTTTATGTAAACTTCGTTATTATGAAACTTAAAGTTAAAGGCTTGTTTCAGGTGACGTAATTCCCGCTTTTATTTCGGTTGGTTCTCTGTTCTCACGTGACCTTCATTCATCAGTCCAGGTACGAAAAACTTTGTTTTTTATTCAGCTCTTGTGTTGCCACTCTAGATCTAAAACATGCAAATATTGTAAATTACTTCTTCCTTACAGTTTTTCCAAATACATTTATTTTATACTTATATATGTGTAAATATTGTCCATGGACAATGAAATGACTATCATCTTGTTACAAGCACGTTCTTATTATAAACTACTCCATAAAGTTGATAACTTAAACAATTTACTTAATTAAATGTTATTGCCTGGTGTAAATTCCTTTCCCTGTAACAAACAATAAGTGTCCTAATTGGTTTCTGAGACAATATAACCTTTGCAACCTGCTCTAAAAGCCAAGTTCACCAGGCCTCCCCCATATTTGGACTGCGTTGGACTATTCAGAGATGTTTCATTATTCCTTCTACTCGTTATCGACTTCCTTCGGGTCAACGATCTTTAGGACTTGGTCTGACTTCGTCAGATTAAGATGGGTTAGCCACAACAATTGGTTTATAAAAAAATTAACAAGCTTTTTTGTTAAAACCGAGTATAATCTTTTCAGTTATATTATTTAGACACAATTATCCCTTATTCTCATGATCATCGATTTTTAGTTTTTTTTTTTTAATTTTCAAATTTTTTCTGTTTTTTTACAGCTAAAATAAAGATTATTTAGTGCCATAACCTTTCTAAAATAATTAGTGCAGCAATTAATTAGAGTTTTATAAAAGGTAGCATATATGCTACTTCATGAGATTGGGGTAACTGGTTGATATAGCTTGTAGTTGTATTTGTGTTAACTGATAAAGGCAGTACAAGTAAAAAAAAAAGGATTATACTACTTACAAATATTACTTTAATGATTTTTTTTATAAAATATAAATATCAATGAAACAAAGAAAAAAACTATTTACATCTACATACAATTATGTACAATACATCCATACACAATATTTTTATATTTAATCATGTGCTGGCTCAAAGCAATTCCGCTTTTTGTCAAACAAAATCTTAAATTACACTTTTTACAAAAGACATTGGTGGAAGAAATTCGCCAAACAAGGCTTTTAGCTAGTTCTAAATTTATTCTAGATTGAAATAACATGCAAATTCTATTTTTATTCAATATTTTCACTGTTGCCATTACATCAAACGTACGAGAAACTTTATTTAAAATAAAAATAACTCTTTAAAAAATATTTATTTTTTGATATAATTCAATTTGAATTTTTTAATACATAGAACAATAAAGTTATTTTGATGTTTTTTTTATATATTTATGAAGAAAGATGCATAAAAAAACAAAAAAAAAACAAACTTCCCCAAATTTATAATTTTCTTTAATCTTCTTTTGCAGATTTGATAATTAATCTTTATCGTTTGATAATTTTTTGAAGTTCGAAGAATAATTATGTTTTTTTTTAATAAATATCTTTTTTCAGCCACAAGTTAACATTTCGAAAAAAAATTAGTAACATTTTTGCTTTAAAATTAAAAGCAAAACTTAACATATTTTTTATGCAAATATAGAATTTTTTATGCATCTTTCTTCCAACATGTATAATGAACCATCAAAATAACTTTATTGTGCTATTACAACAATCGAAATTGAATTCATATCATTCGTATCATAGAAATAAATATTTTTTTAAAGGTTTTATTTTTATTTTAATAAAGTTTATCGTACGCTTGGTGTAATGGCAACAGTGAAAAAATATTGAATAAAAATGGAATTTGCATGTCATTTCAATGTAAATTAAATTTTTAGTTATTTAAATTTTAAATAAACTTCTAATTAATTTTTTTAAATTAAATTTGGAAATTAAGTCTAAACTGAGTTTTTGCTTCAAAATGACATATTTTACTTATTTGTGAGACTTTTGGTTCGTTCTGTGAAAGTGGGTGACAGACAGACGGAAAGACTTAACGATTATAAAACCTTCCACTTTTTATGTTATAAACGTAGTGTGGAAGCTAAACATATTCAAGTGTAAGTAACAACTGATCATGTCAATGACTACCCTAATTTCATGAAGTAGCATATATGCAACCTTCAGTTTTTAGCTTGCATTTTTCCAAAAACAGTGGTAATCGAACAACTTAAACAATGTTTTAAAACTAGAGACCATAAGAAATGTGAAACATATTTTTCAAAGTAAAAAACAAACAAAATTAATATAAAAATAATTCAATGAACTTGCCTTGTACACTGCAAACTCGGGACACACATTCGGAACAGATTTAGCGCGCTTTCAGGAAAATTGTGTTCCGATAGTGTTCCACATACGTTCCGTCGCATAGATCGAATTCTGAAAGCGTTCCAGAACCGTTGACAAAGTGTTCAGAATGTGTTCTGCTAAGGGATTTGTTGCATTTCAGTTTTGGATCACATTGCGAACTTTTTTGGAACATATTATAGAACATATTGCAAACACTTTTGAATCACATGGTAGAATACATTGTCGTTGAAAATTACAAGGATTGAATATCTGTTTTGATAGAGTTTTAAACTAATTTTACGATCTCAATTGATTTTAAATACTTCATAGAACACTTGTACATTTGCACATTTGAGGTTGCAACACTTTTAATCACTTGACCGTGCTTTTAGATTACAAAAAGTAGTTGGCCATGTTAAAACTCCTAACAGAGGGTAGAAGTGGACAACAACAGTTTTGCAACCACAGAAGACACTGGACAACAAGTTTAAACAAATAAACTAAGATCCACAACGTGAATCTTTTTGAAATTATTATATTTAAGTTTGTGCGGGACGTGGCTGCTTAAATTATCTAAACTGTGGAGGATACATCTTACCAGGTGTGAATTGTAAGAAAACGATTGTTATTGATTCTAAAATTTATGATTTTGCTATATATTTAAATGATCTGGACTTCGAATCTCGATCCGATTAGACATCTGAAAATAGTTATTTTGACTTTGGGGGTCTTGGTATCTGATTTGATATTTGAATCAAGGAATAGATGGTTCCAAAATTTTATTAACATTGTATCTGTTGTATGTCGTATTTTTTGTATGTATTGACGTACGGTCAATTGATTCTTTCTTATTAAAATTATTTTGTGCAATTTTTTGGTGTTTCTTTTACTTTTGCCAAAGGCAGTTTATGGATCATATCGTAATATTCTTATGTAATAAAAAGGCGTAAAGTATGCTATGCTTAGATAAATTCGTCAAAACCATATTTTTTTAAATTTTCAAATACAAAAGATTTTTTTTTAATGTAAAAACAAAAATATCTTTTAACATTTAAGTACATTGCTAATCATATATGCATACCTTCATTGTTTTAATTCTAACGTTAGCGTAAGACATTCATAATCCAACTAAATTTTGGTTGGTGACCCTAGTTTTTTTTCTAGTGAGATTAAGATCATAAGTATAAGAAATGAGGCAACTGGCAGTGCTTTGTATTGCCGTGCTACAGGTCCGGGATTCGAATCCCGGATTGGGCGAGTTTCCTCAGCCTTTCATAATATAAGTGGGTCGATAAAATGAGAACCAAGCATGCTTGGGAACTAAACACTGGGGTCCTGCGTAGGTTGACCGCCTAACCGCGACATATGCATAGCAGCCCAGAGCAATAGATAAGCTGAAATGGGCACGGAAGGACTTGGCCCAATAATGGGCTGTTGCGACGAGGAGTTTAGTTTTTTAGTCTAGGTCATATATGTAAAAAATTAAACTACACTGCATCTTACAAATGCATTCATTTGAGCTTTTGAAGTAATGTTGCTTTAATATTTTTTCTAACTCCAATAGAATACATAAAATTTTCCAGGTAACAAAGTAGGCAATGAAAACAATAATCACAATTAATGCCAATAAAAGTTTGCAGGTAGGTAAGATAAGGTTAGGCTGGCAGGCAGGTTAGTTATATACTAAAGGTAGAGTAGGGTAACTAATGAAAGTAGCTAGGTAGGTAAATTAAGCAGGCAGGCATTCAAACAGATTGGTAGTTAAGGCAGATAATCAGGCAAGTATGTAGGTGGTTTAGGCAGGCCGACAAATATACACAGGTAAGGTAAGGCATGCAGATAGGTTAGGCAGGGAGGCGATTAAGCAGCTGGGTACGTAGGTTAGATTGGCATACATGTCTTCAACATTGCTGTAGAGCTGCACAAAAGCATCTTGCAGTTGTAGGAAAATACTAACTTAACATCAAAATTAATAGACTGTGGAAAGGGCTAGTTAAATTGCCATGTGTTTTTACAAAGGTAAATGACTTAGTTTTCAAAAAATAAATAAAATAATCCTCGTTAAGGGGTCATAGGAGTCTTAAAAATGTGCAAAGAAGGTACTACAAAACATAGTTTGATCTTTCATGTCATTTTTGAACTACTCAATGTATAAGTATAATTTTTTTATATGTAATTCTACAAGATTTATTTATTATAAAACAAGTTTTAAAATTTATGAAACTTTAGCCAAAACTAAAATAAAAGATATTAAACATGAAGCTATTTGAACACATTGTGATTAGGCTTTCACGGCAAATTGTGAGGTCAAAATTGAAAAAATGACCAAGAAAATGACTTTATATTGTACAAATATGTACAAACAAAGACTTATACCTAAATTCTCAGCTCAATTTTAATTAGAAATTATTTTAAAAAAAAGTAAAATCAAAATTTTTAAATTTTTATTAATTTTTTTACTAAAAAGTTCTTAAAATAATTTCTAATTAAAATTGAGCTGAGAATTTAGGTATAAGTCTTTGTTTGTACATATTTGTACAATATAAAGTCATTTTCTTGGTCATTTTTTCAATTTTGACCTCACAATATGCCGCGCAAGCCTAATCACAATGTGTTCAAATAGCTTCATGTTTAATATCATTTATTTTAGTTTTGGCTAAAGTTTCATAAATTTTAAAACTTGTTTTATAATAAATAAATCTTGTAGAATTACATATAAAAAATTATACTCATTTATTGAGTAGTTAAAAAATGACATGAAAGATCAAACTATGCTTTGTAGTATCTTCTTTGCACATTTTTAAGACTCCTGCGACCCCTTAAATTCTAACATAATTGCGCATTAATTCATTGAAACTAATTACAAAAATTTAAATTGTTTTTGGTCAAATTTTAAAATTGTGAGTTGATTTACTCAAGAATTATGTAACATTTATTTATGAGCATTTTATTATTAACCATTTTGTTAGATTGTCTTATAATGTTAAGACATTTACCAGAGTTGCCAACCTGCTAGATTTAAAAATAAAGAGATCCTAGGCAGAAATCGGGAGATTTACATTTTTTTTATTACAAATTCAAGGACTTTTTCCAGAAAAATTCCGTCACTAGAAATTACTAACAAAATAAAATCTTTTTGGTATATCAAGTGAAGCTTTCGGCATTCTTTATTTATATGCAGAAATAGAATATCTTTGAAAATTGTATCTGGCGTAAACGATCGAATTCTTTTTGACATACTTTCATCAACACTTTTAATTTGAGCGGCAGTTTGCAGAAAATGCTTTTTCAAAACGCATAGAGGACCGCTATTTTCCGCACTTACGAACACCTTTCAAAAGAGTTTAGGTATGATTTTTGCACACTTTCAGTAACACTTTTATTGAGTGGCAGTTTGTTGTATGGTAAAAAGTGAACACACGCTTTAATTTTTTAATGAAAAATGTTTTGAAGTCTTTAAGAAAAAAATTATTCTGTTTTATGCCCATAAGACAAGTCGACATGACCGTTGAACATGAAACAGAAGAACAAGTTTTTTTAAAGACTACAAACATTTTGCATGTAAAAATTTAAAGCAAGTGTTAAATTTTATACCATTCACAAACTGCTGCTCAATAAAAGTGTTACTGAAAGTGTGCCGTAAATCCTACGCGAAGTGTTTTGAAAGGAGTTCCGAAAGTGTTCTAAAAGCGTCCCCGAATGTGTTTTGAAAAAGCGTTCCCGAATGTGTTTTGAAAATGCGTTCCCGAAAGTGTTTCTAAAAGCGTTCCTGAATGTGTTTTGGAAAGTGTTTCCGAATGTGTTCAGAAAAGAGTTGCCAAATACGTTCTAAAAGTGTTCTCAAGAAAATATTGTTCCATTAGGTGTTTCGAAATGCGTGCCAAAATGCGTTCCGGATTGTGATCTAAAAAGGGAGACAAAATAAAGTGTTCGGAAAGGCACTTCAAAATATGTTCCAGAAAGTGTTCTGTAATGTGATCTAAACTAGGAGACAAATATAGTATTCTGCAATGTGTTCATAATCTGTTCAGAGATTTGCAGTGTAGAGACAACGAGACAATGATGCACAAACACAAAAACATAACAAGTTACCTTTCTCTAAAACAAAAATAATTTTAACTTTGCACAGTTTTTTCACTCTGAACGAAGCTTCTGTTGTTCTTCTAACAAATAACAATGCAAACATACTCGCTGACATCAATTAACATACCGAAATTAGAGGAAAACCAAAGGTTGCATATATGCTACTTCATGAGAATAAGGGTTATGTAAAATAAGTTTTTTGAAAGTTCTGTCTTCAAAGGAATTGATCTACGCATCGTGTTCTTGTGCACACGGTCACGTATTTTACGATGACTGATTAGTTGATAAACGCATTAAATCACAAATAAACAAATTATTTATCGTGTAAGCAGTGGGCCGAAAGAGACTAGAAAGGCTTTTCTGTTGGATTGTAGGTTACATTTGCAGCTTAAACAGCAAAAGTGGTTGATACAGACACACGGCCGGAGATATTATAATATTTTCCACTTTTTATTAAAAAAATTTAATAGCCAAAACGTAAATTAGAAAGTAGATAAAAAATAAATTAAATACTTAGCTAAAGCCATAAATTTACTATGTAGCTGAACCGTCAATTGTAGATAGAGGTACAACGTCAATTGTAAGTGGAGTTACAACTACAATTGCATGTAGAGATACAGCGGAAATTGTATGCAAATGCACAACGCAAATTTAAAATGGTGCTGAAACCTAAATTGGAAATAAGCTTGAATTATAAATGGTTCAAAATCTAATCAATACATTTATCCTCTTCCATTAAAAGTCCGTTAAAATTAAAACTTTAAAACAAACTTTCTGAAGGTGGTTCTATAGTCCATCTAAAAGATAGTTTGATTCACAAAATTTCTTGAAAATGTTTATTTGAGAACAACTTTTGAAGCTAAAATGTCAACGGGATATGGTGCCTAAACGTAAATTGGAAATGAAGCTAAAACGTAAATTGATAAATTTTTATGCTATCTTAAGGGGTCACAGAAGTCTTAAAAATGTGCAAAGAAGGTACTACAAAACATAGTTCGATCGTTCATGTCATTTTTGAACTACTCAATGTATAAGTATAATTTTTTATATGTAATTCTACAAGATTTATTTATTATAAAACAAGTTTTAAAATGTATGAAACTTTAGCCAAAACTAAAATAAATGATATTAAACATGAAGCTATTTAAACACATTGTGATTAGGCTGGCGCGGCAAATTGTGAGGTCAAAATTGAAAAAATGATCAAGAAAATTACTTTATATTGTACAATTATGTGCAAACAAAGACTTATACCTAAATTCTCAGCTCAAATTTAATTAGAAATTATTTTTTAAAAAATTTAAAATCAGAATTTTTTAATTTTTATTAATTTTTTTAGAAAAGAGTTCTTAAAATAATTTCTAATTCAAATTGAGCTGAGAATTTAGGTATAAGTCTTTGTTTGTACATATTTGTACAATATAAAGTCATTTTCTTGGTCATTTTTTCAATTTTGACCACACAATTTGCCGCGCAAGCCCAATCACAATGTGTTCAAATAGCTTCATGTTTAATATCATTCATTTTAGTTTTGGCTAAAGTTTCATAAATTTTAAAATTAGTTTTATAATAAATAAATCTTGTAGAATTACATATAAAAAAATTATACTCATTTATTGAGTAGTTAAAAAATGACATGAAAGATCAAACTATGTTTTATAGTACCTTCTTTGCACATTTTAAAGACTCCTGTGACCCCTTAAAAGCCCATTATGATTAACATTTCAAAACCTGAAAGTGGTTCTATCAATATTTAAAGCTTTGTCAAACTGAGGAAGCCAAGTTGACAGCGTTTACATTTATTATTATTTTGTGAACTATTGGTTCTAAAACTTCTCAACATGCACTTTGGACCTCTATTACGGTTAACAAAAACTGAAACCTCACTTAATTCCCCTTTGAATACTTTTAAAAGCTTTGCGGAAAAAAGTTTTTTAAAAGGTATTGTTTAATTATATTCCCATCGTATTAGAGTTCATCATTATATTTTGCTGTCCAATACTTTGTGATTATGATTAATGACGTAACGGAAATAAACTTTTATATTCATTTTTATTTAAAAAGTGCTTGTTTAATGGTAACTTCCATCGTGGCCCCCAAGCAAATTCATATTGGCGTACACTCTTAAAACAAACGAGCGAATTTAACTCAATATGAGTAATTTTCACTCCTCCAGTCTTGAAAATGCACTTCTCCGAAAGGAGTGGATCCTTTGTGTGTTAAACCTCCAACAGGATCACTCCAAACGAGAGATTTTAACTCAGTCTGAGTTAATATTCACTCCTTTCCAGTGTCGAAAATGCACTTCTCCAACTGGAGTGGATTTCACTCTTTTAATTTAAGAGTGTAGCCGCCCTGGCGGTGCAATAGTTAGGACGCTAGCCTTTGGAGCTGCTGGGGTCGGGTTCGAATCCCGGTCGGGCATGAATGTTTGCGACCGTCAATGAATATTGTTATTTGTCGATGCGTTATTCCTTTCTTTGTGACTGTAAAAACTCTTTCTGTGTCTGTCCCACTTGACGAAAGCTTATAAGTGGTTCTCTGAACAAGCACACAAGCTGGAATATATATGTACCTACCATACCATACCATATTGGCGTATCCGTGTATGTCATAAAAATTACTCAGAAAACTTCATGCTTCATTTCGTGAGTGGCAACAATATTCTATTTGAATAATACAATATGTTTTTTCCTTACTAAAACGAATGTTGTGTACACAATTTTCACTCAGTAGAACTAAAGCTTATCTCTGTTAGTGAAGCACGTTAAATTGTCAATCCCACAACCCATTTTAGTATTTTCAGACCTAAAAATGTTTTTTAAACAATAAACAACAAAAAAATTTTCTTAATGCTAGTCTTAAATCCTAGAAAAACGTTATTTCTGTGTCAATACGCTTAGAAGAAAGAGGGAAAAGAAGTGTCGAATTATAAGGAAGAAACTTTTAAATTTAAATGTTTTTTAAAGCTCTTGGCAATAACAGACTAAAGTAATAGGAAGTGACTGCCAAACTTAACTTTTTGTTCTTTTGCCAATGCCAAAAGCCATTCCTTTTGGGCTCGGTTCGCAGCAAAAGGATATTAGATAGTTGTTTTAAAACAAAAGTCTTCTTCTTTTAAATCCAGCAAATACTAAGTAAAAGCTATCATTTTTGGAATTGTTTTAGCCTCTATTGATTCAAACAAAAGAGATACCTGAAATGAAAGGATTTAACTGGTGTGTTTCAGTTGTTGGGAAATATCCCGACCTATTCAACTTACAAGCATATTCGGTGATTTAAAACTTAAAATACATTTAACAATGAAAGCTTACAACAAAATTTAAGTCACTTAAATAAGAAGTTTTTTGTGCAGAAGTACGCCGTCCTAATTGTAAAAGTAAAATAATTTTTTAAAAAATAAAGCTATATTGAACATTGTTTCGCAAAACTATTCTATTTTTTATAAATTAGATTTTATTGTTGGTTTTGTATTTTGATAAAGGTTTTAGTTTATTCAAACTACATTTCGCACGATTTTATTTTCTAAAATAAAGATTATACTTTTAAGCTATATGGTTATTTATACAAAAATTATTTCTGCATGGCTAAGTGCAATGCATGGCTAAGTGCTAATGATACATAATTTTTTTTAAACTCCAAACGATTATTAATTCCATTAAACAAGAAAATCTCAGATATATTTGAATAGTTTTTAATTCAAAAAAATATCTTTATAATTTAATTTTTTAGAAATAAAACGATTTATGACTAAGTTGAATTTCTACTCCTTTACTTTGTGTACTTAAATTTTTTTGAAAAAGTTCGTTTTAAACTCTACTTTTAGATTCACTTTTTAAAGTTTCCATATACGTGCCAAGAAAGTCAAACATTTTAACGAAATATTTTCTTTGGAAACGGTAAAAAAAAAAACTAATTACTTTAAAAAGGTTAATGAATGCCTTCATAAATTATAATTCTCCCAACGGTTAAAATGATCTTCATAAATGTAAGCATATACATGAGGCATTTTCTTTTTTCGAATCGAATCATAAATAAATGCCCGATTTGGAGCCAAATAACTATTTTCTGGACAACGATTGCCTGAAACCTTTATAATTAAATAACTTTCCCTTGAGTATTTTACTTCAAAAACCTCAATTTAGAGAAACAAAAAAAAATAATTTCGTTTATTTTGTGAAATAATTATTTTTTATTTACTAAAGAAAATTGAATTTCGGTGAAAAATCGTCTTAATAATAAACGTAATGGAAAAAATTAATTTAACTTATTTTACTTTTTATGTTTGATTTCAATGAGTACGATAACCAATACTTTTTTTTCCTTAAGATGAAAATATTTTACCGATATGATTTCTAATTCTTTTTGTTTGTTTATTTCGAAAAGTTTTAAAATTATATCAAAGAGATTCATATCTATTCAAATGTCGTGAGCTATGTATGTGCGTTATTAGATGTTTATTAGAATTTATACGTCATTATAAACATCACTAACAAATACCCATACTTTAATTTACGAATAAAATTGAACATTTTCAGAAATGCAAATATCTTTAGTGATGAATATGCAAAGGGTATGTCGATTTAGTGTATTTTGAGATGTAAAATACACTTTTGTTTTAATAAAAGACCAAGTTCTCAGTTGTTGTTAATAGTCCATTCTAATATTTTTTTAAAAAGCAAAATGTTTTATAAATTTTGCCTGGATGAAGTTTTTGTTAGGCAAACAAAATATAAACATTTACGAGCTGCTGTGGTATCGGTATTGTTCGAATAGCTAGAAATATAACTAGGAAAATTAGGTTTTTTTTAGGGGGGGGGTGTTACTGTCATAGGAACAAAACCTATTATGATGCTGAATTTGATGCGATAAATTAAGTGTTTTTTTTATCAGTAAGAATATTTCGTTATAAAGTTGGACGCTTTTAGATTACTGGGGAAATTTATATTAAAGGAACGAAAGACTTACATTTAAAATATTAATTATATATAATAAACTTTAAGTCTTCATGCAAATTAAAAAAAAATATAAAGAAACTAATAAATTTATTTGTATCGTAAAAAAAAATATATTTTTTATTCTCGTTATCTAATGCAAAACTGAACATGTAACCTCAGAATGGGAATCTTTATTAAACCTTTTCATAATACTTGTTAGAATATTATGAACGCAGTACACTATTTTAGATGGACGCACATTTACGAAGTGCATCGTTTTAATTTCGAAACAAATACATTTTTTAAGAAGTAAATAATAAAAAAATACTGTTACTGTACAATCACTCTCACTGTACAAATTCAAAAGTAAATATAATAAAGCTTTGGTAATCACCAAAGTATTTGTGGATATGAAAACAAAACAAAAATGTGTCAGCTTTATAAAAGTTAAAATAGTTTTTAGAACATGAACACATTATCACATTTAGAATCATGGCTCGTAAAAACCAATACAGATTATTATATATTTTTCGGAATATTTATTCAAATACAAATTTTAAGAAACAAAATGTCTGAAACATTGCTTGTATTTGTGCTGTTTGAACATTTAACTCTTATTTTCAGTTTCTTAAATAAACAAACATCGCATTACTCACTGGAAAAATAAACAATTATTGGTTTTATTGTTTCTTTTATGAAATATTGATATTTTTTTAAGGAATGCCATAATGAGCCTGGTACTATAACACTGTTCTGTCCATATGTTTTTTTTTTAAATATTTCATTTGAATATAAAATATCTTCAAACGACAAACTTATATAGCTCGCGGAAACACATCAACAATTATTGGTTTTGACTATTCCTTATCAAGTATTGATTGCTTTCCAAAGAATGTAGATACTAGAAATTTATTTCAAAATGTATACTTTTAAGGGTAATCAAACTTTAAATAAGGTTAAAACATTGGCTTGTCTCTATTTAAAACCATAGTAATAGTTTGCTTTAAAAATATTATTGGATTCAGTTTTTAAAGGCTTTTACAAAACAAATTCTATTCAGAAATACCTTGAAGTGTGTTCCAAAAGATTTTAAATTAATATAACTATTTTTAAATTTCGAAAAAAGCAAATACACTTTAAATGAAATAGAGTTCAGAGAGAGAGAGCTGAGAAAAAATTATAATTAATTTCGTTATCCCAAAGTCTCCTGAAGCAGTTATGCAAAGTCTTTTTATTTCTTTCCAGAAATCTTCGATTAACTATTATTAATTATTGTATCAAAATGTTGATTCCTTAATAATGACTCATTGTTAAAACGTACCTCTTAACTATTTGCGTTAGTTAAACAATAGAAAACGTAATAACTTTGCGTGCAGAAAGCAAATATTTATACAATAAATATTTTTCTTTTAAATGCGTTAGGTTTATCTGTAGTTTTTGTTCTAAAATTAAATGATTGGTACACAACACATAAGCCATCTAATACAAGCATGGTACCGTAATAGAATTAAGTTAAAACGTAAAATGTTAGAAACAAAAGACATTTGCTTTTTTCTAACAAAGTACCACAATACAGCCATAAAACTATCCTCCTATAATACTTAAATCTGCAAAAAGTCCTTAGTTAAACATTCATTTGAAACGACAGGATTAGGTAGCGAGTTGTTTGGTAGTTTAGTTAAGAGTTGATTATGTAAAACGTATCACCATTGTTTGCATATATAATGTTCAATATCAAGCGAAACATAGGAATATGCATGAAAAAAGGTAAATTTTCGTCCTTTTAATTTTATTAGCCAAATGTATTAGTTAACAAACAGATATTTTTTAAAAACATTTATTTTCATACTAAGTTCTATGAACAATTTGATAATGCTTTATTCGTAACACCCAGTAAAAGAAAATGTATAAAAACATAATTTTACCACTAATATTTTAAAATAAAATTTTTAATTCACGCTTAAAATTTTAAAGCTTCTGTAAAAAAACTATGAATGCACATTTTTCTTTAAAGTTATATTTAAAATAGAGGCCCAGTGGCTTAGTGGTAGTGCTCTTCGCATTGCCACGCCATAGATGCATGGATTGAATGCCGAATTGGGCGAGTTTGACCCATCTTTTATCCCTTGAGTGCGTCGATTAAATGAGTACCAAGCATGCTTGGGAACTAAATATTATGGGTTTTCCGCATGAGGCTGACTACCTTACCAGGACATATGCCTAGCAACCCAGAGCCCTAGGTCACGAAAGCTGAAATTTGCACGGCAGACCTTAGCCCAGTATTGGGCTGTTTCACCGAGGAGTTTAGTTTAGCTTTATATTTAAAACAATATTAAACCAGCTCAGTATTTTTCTATTATGACGTTCTATTCAAATATGTGTATTCTATTTTTTTCTTTACTCTAAAACAGTGTGAATAGTAGAAATAGAATGAATACATTATTTTGCATTATTTCATATTAAATTTTGCGAGGGAAAATGTGCATTGTTTTATAAATAGCAATTTTGATTCAAAACTTAATTTTTTCTTTGTCAAAGACGTCGGTCAGTTCTAGACTTTTCTAAAATAAACTATTTTATCATCAGAAATTGTTGTAAATGTTTCATGCAATCTAAAAGTGTCACAACTTTATGAACAATCAATTTTAGCGGATAAAGAAAAAGTTTGGGGACAGTAAATTTTGTTTCCTAATAGCAAAAACAGTTAATAAACCACAACTCAATTCTATAAATTTTCGAAGCGGTGTCACGGGGAAATGACATTTCTACGAATTAAGAACAAATCGACATTGTCTAACATTTTATGTTTCGCAATTGAAAAATAAGAAAGTTTCAAAAGGTTTTAAAATGTAATCTACCATTTTCCAATTAGTTTTGATATTAAAAGAATCAACGAAATGTACGTGGGGGTCCAAAGTTGTGCATTTTCAATAATTTTCAACACGAATTATAAAAATTAAGGTAAAATAATATTTTTAATGATTGAAAAATAATAATGCGGTTTTAATGTGACAAAATTAACTTATGAAAGTAAGGTTCGTAAAGATTAAATTATTGTATTTGATTTCGTTGATTGGTTAAATGGTGTTTTGTTCATTTCATAAATTACTGAATTACAAAAATAGTTACAATGTTAAGGAGCGAAAGTACTGGTATAAAAGTTTTTCTATTTTGAGGGAGCAAATCTCACCAAGAGGAATCTTTGGCGATAAACTGGATTTTCTTTATAAAAACACTGAAAGGTGACATCAAACAATTCACATTTTACGACCTTTCAAAATTATCGACAGAAGCTGCTGAATTTATACTAGGATTTAACCGGAGCCAAACTTCAAAATATTATTTAAATTTATATTTTAATATAATAATACTAATTAAATAATACTAAGTAAATAATAATACTAATAAACTTTTACTAAGTAAATTTATATATAAATTTACTTAGTAAAAGTTTACCATTGGAAATATTCCGTTTGCTAATTTTTTAATCGAAATTTAAAAATACCAAACTTGCTAGATAAACCTTTATATGAACCTTCTTAATTCTTTAAAAAAATCTTTTTACCTAACCCAATTAAAAACATATAGAATGCTTC
Source organism: Hylyphantes graminicola (assembly GCA_023701765.1). Taxonomy (NCBI): domain Eukaryota; kingdom Metazoa; phylum Arthropoda; class Arachnida; order Araneae; family Linyphiidae; genus Hylyphantes; species Hylyphantes graminicola. The sequence continues at coordinate 58,227,960 of CM043118.1, read as the reverse complement.
CGTGTGCAACTGAAAATTCAATTTCCAAATCAATCAGAGTATACATTTTAAAATTATGGTGTTTCAGTTGTTAAACAAACTGAGTTTCTTTGACCGAGCCAACACTCAATCTCGTTGAGAAAAAGCAATCCATCATAAATTCAAGGTGCCAAAGCCTTTAGAGTTGAAATATATCTTCTCTTTTTAACTGCGAAAATAAAGCCACTTATTTGCAAGTGCGAAAAAAACTACCTATTCGTGTCTTAAACGAGTAATTATAATAGTTTTGTTATTGATTATTATCTTTATGTTTTAAGAAATGTTTTGAATCAATAAATTTAGTAGCACTAGATTTCTTTTAACTTCAGAACAATTTGAGAAAGTTTTTGGTCGAAAAAAATTTCGTAAAATGTTTTAAGTACATTTTTCATTATCGACAAAGGTCAAAATATTTTCGTGTATGTCATATTTCATATAAAATTTTTAGATCTAAATATATCCCACATATAATAAAACACTTCGAATAATATATACTCATAAAAAATATTGCAATACAAAATTTTTTAAGTAGAATGATTTTCTTGACTTTATTAGTTTTTATTGATAAAGATGAACAAAATATTTTATAGTTTTTTGTAGTTTATCCTTCCGAGGTTCATTTTATTATTCTCACATTTGTT